>JAAXCT010003144.1:0-43554 GCA_012490785.1 Eragrostis nindensis | reverse complement strand
GGTTAGCCATGCCGGAACAGGCAACGCAGGCCGGACGGGCCGGTGGTCGTGGTCGTCCGTCGTGCGGTGGCGCCGACGACGTGCCGTGGCACACTGGCACTAGAATAATAACGAAGCTCAAAACAGTGGGCTGAATCTAGGGTTAGGCCAGGCGTATCTCGTAGCGACCTGCCTTGTTTCGAGTAAACCACGTCGGGCGCTGTGCGAGCAGAGCACTCGTTTACGGGACCGGATCGATCGAGCGGGGTCCAGCAGCAAATTAGTACGCTGGCATGCCGTTGCCACTTCCTAGCTGGAGTAGACTAGCTAGATTAGGATACGTCCAGATCGGAACCACCCAGCGAGAAGGCAATAAACAAACAAGCTTGGTGTTTGGAGTATGTTGGAGACGAAGCAGAGCTTACCTTCCTCGCTTCCTACGCGGCTACGCCTTTCGGTTTCAACCTTGCATCTCCTCCCATGTCCGGGTGCAAAGCCCTGCTCGTGTCGCTTTCATATGGAGCTGAAATGCTGCTTCCACTTTGCCGTTTCGTCCCTCAACTCCCGGCAAATTTGATGTCCATGGAAAGCATGAAATGTGAATGTGTAGCAACTTTTGTTAAGTCAGATGGTCTATGCACTCCATGTGTATTTTTTTCCAAAAGAGAACATATTCAATATTTTAGCATATGCACCGATCAATAAGTATAGTTTTCCTACAACTGTGATCAACCTATAGTCTTATATAATTGCAAAAGTTATCTGCATAAATAAGAATGTCATCACACTAAGAGCAAATAAAGCGACTATTCTTTGATCACTTGAAAACATAGCTTTGAGCAAGAAAAACAATCATCCATTCAAAATAATGACCGGATTGTGTTCTTTCACCTCTAGCCATCATCCTCGATCGCTTTCGAAATAACCTGTCACCTATCCTTCGCCACCCGCGGCCGATAGAGACCCACCTCAATGCTTGCAACCTCCCATGGCCTCTTATAAGCTCGAGGAACACACTAGAGCTCCGAAATCCCTCTTCTCTAACGTAGAAGAGAAGAAAGGTTGTTGGGAGCAGTGAATTCACATGTGGTTTTGATTGAGCAACTTTGAGATTTCGGATGTATAAGAATTAGGAGTTATCGAAATACCATCATGCAAACAATCAAACCTTTGTGCCCTTGCAAACATTTTGTTGCGATCTCCTCCACATTCGACTTACTTCTCTTCTTCAACGCGGTTCTCCGCTTCTATAAATAGGATACCCCATTGAAAAAGACATCTACAAATCGATTAATTGGCTCTCATTTGTGTTGTGTTGTATAAGACTCTGTTTCTTTTTTTTTTTCCGAACGTGTTGACTCTAGCTCAACTTGAGAGGGGAAAAAGGTACTACTACAAAATTCATGTGCCATTCATCATCATTCATCAGATATAATATAGAAAAATTAAAGTCGACCGTACTGTCCGACAAATATGGATTAATGGATAGACATGCGTACTTGGCTTCATTGGGCTTTACAGAAAATGACAAACATCATGACGGTCAACTATTGGATGTACCTGCAAAATCGTTGGAGGAAGGGGCCAAACCGCAAGATTATCTTCCTGCCACCTCACTCACGCGCCGTTTTTACTAATGCCTTCCATTCTTTTCCGTGCGCCCCTTCCTCCTTCCTCGCTCGACTCGGCGGTCTTCCCTCGCTTCGCCTTCCGCGCGACTTCCCTTCCCACCACCTCGGGTGGCCTCGGCAATGGAGCCCATGGACAGCCAGCTCACCGCCATCGCGTTCTCCGACTCCGACAGCGTCTCCGTCGAGGGCGCCGGCGACGCGGCGGCGGACGCCGCCGCCGACGTCCAGGCGCTGCGCCGCCTCTCGGACAACCTCGCCGCCGCCTTCCGCTGCCCCGACGACTTCGGCTTCCTCTCCGACGCGCGCCTGGCCGCGGCGCCCGGCGCGCCCGAGCTGCGGGTGCACCGGTGCGTGCTGTGCGCGCGCAGCCCCTTCCTGCGCGACTTCTTCGCGCGCCGCTCCGGCGAAGGCGCGGAGGGCGGCGACAAGGCGGTGGAGCTCCGGGAGCTGCTCGGCGAGGAGGTGGAGGTCGGGAGCGAGGCGCTGCAGCTGGTGATCGAGTACCTCTACTGCGGCCGCGTCGGCGACCTGCCCAAGTCCGCGTGCGTCTGCGTCGACGACGACGACGGATGCGCGCACGTCGGCTGCCGCCCCGCCGTCGCGTTCAATGCGCAGGTCCTCTTCACCGCCTGCACCTTCCAGGTCGGCGAGCTCACCAACCTGTTCCAGGTCAGCCTCCTCACTCTCCTCTCCTTCCCTCTCTCACTCACCCCGCGCGCGCCGCCAAGATGTCTCGTTGGCTCGAGCTTCTTGATGCTTTTTTTTTTCCCTTCACTTTGTTTAGTTTAGTTGGGCTTCAAAGATTATTCTTTTCCTTTGCTGCGCGCGTTATGCAAATCGTAAATCAGATAAGACGAATTTCCTTTTATGGCATCTGAAAATAGTGCTAATCACCACTGCAATGCACAGTGACTGGTGAAACTCTCGATGTAGTATAACAAGACAAGTAGAATTGTTTCTTGTTGTCAACTGTTTGCACGTGTGCTCGAGCTAAAGGCCTCAGGAGTCAGGAATAACTTCCTGTTCCTCTGGAAATCCAACCGTTTCCATCAGATACCTGCTGAGCCCTCCCTTTCCAAATATGGGCCAAAGATAACAGTTATTTTCATCGTACCTCCGATTTGTTGAAAGCTGCTCTAGAAACAAAAGAATATTTGCCCTATTCTGTTAGTCCAAGTACTCCTACAATGGATCCAATACCGTCTGGATAGCTTGTATTTTACTTAGTGATGGTCCGGTCCTTTTCATGATCGTTTGCACAGTGATATGCCAATGGTCAGTTGTACAGAAAGTTTATACAGATACAGTGCTGAAATGGTTAAGTTGTAGTACTCTGTTTTTACAAGTTTCTTTCTAAAGCATCTAGTAGAAAAAGCTCCAATTATCCACTATTGATTCTAGGCCGCCGTGGATACTACTGATGAGTAAAAACAAACCAATACACTTATTCCAAGTCGTGCCTCTAAACAGGAAGTACAATATCACATCGTGAAGTGCTGATAAAATTCGACAGACAATAAGTGAACATGTAGTACCTCTTTGTAGTTCAACAAACCCAATAAAATACTCCGGTTTTAAGTTGATGGCGTTAGCACAATATTTTTAGTTTATTTTTAGCTGAAAACCCGGACTGAGTATCTGTCTACAAAAGGAAAGAAATTGCTGAAACAGGCAAAGAAACTGCAAGTCAAGAACTATTTTGAAATTACCATTACTGCTTTGCATTAAATTTTTTTGTTGCTATTCGGTTATGTATGAGAAGAGCTTCTTCACTCAGCTCTGAAGAAAGTTCCACAAGTATTGAAACATATAAGGCCATTAATGCCCATATGCAGATTTGTGATCAACTCCTGATTTTGATATGAATCATTAGGGATTTTTTTTAAGGATTCTAGAGCCTTTACTCTGACATCACCACTCTAACGTGTGTCTGATGTGGGACTAAGAGGGTCTGCATGTGCTAAGCATTGGAATACCCAGTGTAATTTGCATACAAGCATGCTACACAGTTTTGATTCTTCTATTACTGATCCATCTTATCTGCTAGTATCTACATTTCTAATACTATTTGTTAATAGAAATTCTGCAAATTCTAGAGGTAGCTTGGAGTTGTTTTTACATTCTTATACTTTGGTATGTTCTGTTCATGAATTCACAGTAAGATCAGGGACTTTGTTAATACATTGCTTAGTTCTAATTCAAAAGTTCACAATCAAGAATCCATTACTAAGTCAAACAGTTCTCGGCTCTTCATGCAGCGGCGTCTCCTCGATGTCCTTGATAAGGTTGAAGTGGATAATCTTCCATTGATCTTATCTGTTGCAAACTTATGCAAGAAATCTTGCATGAAACTGTTCGAGAGATGCCTTGAGATTGTTGTTCAGTCAAACCTTGACATGATTACTCTTGAGAAAACATTGCCTCCAGATGTTATCAAGCAAATTGTTGATACACGGCTTAGTCTCGGATTAGTTTCACCTGAAGACAAGGGCTTTCCTAACATACATGTGAGAAGGATACACAGAGCCCTCGACTCCGATGACGTGGAGCTAGTCCGCATGCTTCTCAAGGAAGGGAAGACAAATCTTGACGACGCATATGCATTGCACTATGCTGTTGAACACTGTGATTCAAAAATTACAACCGAGCTCCTGGATCTTGCACTCGCAGATGTTAATCATAGGAACCCAAGAGGTTATACAGTTCTTCACATCGCTGCAATGAGAAGGGAACCTAAAATCATTGTCTCACTTTTGACGAAGGGAGCTCGGGCATCGGATCTCACATTTGATTACAGAAAAGCAGTACATATCTCTAAGAGACTTACAAAATATGGGGATTACTTTGGGCTTACTGAGGATGGAAAACCTTCTCCTAAAGACAAGTTATGTATTGAGATACTAGAGCAAGCTGAGAGAAGAGATCCACAACTCGGAGAAGCATCGGTTTCTCTTGCACTGGCAGGGGACAGTTTGCGCGGAAAGTTGCTGTATCTTGAAAACCGAGGTAATCTCTAGTTTCCAAGATGAGTAAAATCAGACATAGAGCACAGATCTTTATAAGTGATGAACTAAATTATTAGTGTTTTGAACTTCATTTTCATCAAAGTTATGCCTTCACATCATTATTTTTTTTGCGAGGTTCACATCATTATTTTGTATGTTCAACAGTTGCTTTGGCGAGGATAATGTTTCCCATGGAGGCAAGAGTAGCGATGGACATTGCACAAGTGGATGGGACTTTGGAATTTACCCTTGGTTCCGGTGCAAATCCACCTTCTGAGATACATCTGAATGATCTAAATGATACACCTTTCATAATGAAGGAAGAACACTTAGCTCGGATGAGAGCCCTCTCCAAAACAGGTGACACATACTGTTTTTTATATTTAACTAAAAACTCTTTATATGGGGGGGCTTCTGCCCCTCCCTTTGTGTAGAAACTGCCCCTCCCTTTGTGTAGAAATAAGTATATTTATATTTCAATATACTTATTCTGGTGGATTATTACAGTCTTTTTAGAAAAAATAAACTTATTCCAGTCGAATTTATGTAACAGTGGAGCTTGGAAAACGCTTCTTCCCACGCTGTTCAAAAGTACTTGACAAGATCATGGACGATGAAATTGAGCTTGTCTCCCTTGGAAAAGATACATCCATCGAGAAGAAGAGGAGGTTTAACGACTTGCAAGATGTGCTGCAGAAGGCATTCAGCGAGGACAAAGAGGAGTTTGACAGGTCGATCCGTTCATCCTCGTCGTCCACAACTATCGGAGCCGTTCGACCCAGGAGATGAGGATTTGAGGTCCCATTCCCGCCATTTTGATCGCTAATGTCCTCATGTTTTCGTGACCTCAAAATTCCAACAGTCTAGCATCGTCTTTCTCAATCAGTTGACCTTTCAGAGCTCGTAGTTATGCCCATTTTAGCTTGTACAGAATCAGTGCGTACAGCCCTCCACCTCCACGTTATTAAATTCTGAAACGCTTGTAACTATCGCCAGCAATTCTGCTCTAGATGTAATGTGACAGCTGAATATGATTGAATTTGAAAGAGAGCTGATGTATGCAGTGGTTTGCTGTCTGCTGACCAAATGAAATTTAATTACATCCGATTTTTGGGTTCTGAATTTTGGTGATCGACGGAGGAGTGTTTCTGTTGTGTCACGATCATCTTGCTTATTTCACATGGCTGTGACCTGTGAGCACCTGTTTACACAAATAACTGAAGGATCTACTAGAAGTTCACTGAAAATTACACAACTCTTTCCCTGTTACCGTCATCTGTTTTACTACTTTGGTAAAAACTGTACAACATTCTTACTCCTACCGTGTGCCTACTGCAGCAGAATGGAACAGTAGAACTCTTGGAGCAGTCTGTTTCTCCTGTCGTGTTGCAGAGTGAAAATGGCCTCTCGAGCTGCACAGGACCGAAGCAGAGGCTCACGGCTCACGTTAATGCGAGGCGAGTCCGTGCAAGTTTCTGCTGCGCAGTGCGCACAGGCGGCCTAGGGCGCCCGATAAAGCCTGCGCGCTTTCCCGAACCCGCTCCTCCCCTAGCGCGTAGCCTTTTGACGCTGCCGCAGCAACAGCCGAACTCTCTGCTCCGAGACGGCGAGCAATGGACAGACAGGTCATGGGGACCTGACAATTACAAATACGACGATGACAATTGCAGCCCACGCATCTGCTTGGCCGCTTTGCCACATGCAGGAGGAACCTTTTGGTCCTGGAAAGAGAAGAGAAGAGAGAGAAGAGACCGAGGATCTCTGAAGTCTGAACTGAGGAGTGCAGAGCGCAAGTGGAAGCAAGACATCTTACCAGCTGCGAAGAAGAGCAATGAGTGGTCTCTGCAGTTTGTTGTTGGAGCTGCGTTCCGCGATGTGGTGGGGAGCTGCTCGTCGGCGTCTGCGGAGGCAGAGCTGGGCCGCCTGGTTCCTCATCTTCTTCCTCACCTTCTGACGCCCCAAGGTGAGGTGCTGATTTTGATCCAGCCAACCGGATCAAGGATCCTTCATTTTTTGTTTCTGATGGAAGCTGTGTCCAGTGATCTCTGCAGGTGGAAAGGAGCTGGCGCATGTCAGAGAGGAAACGCACTCACCACTGGTACTGCATTGTGCATTCCTTTCTCACCTCTCTTCATTCCTGCGATGCTGCATTCCAATTGCAGCAGTATCTGCGCTTGCCTGCATGAAGAGATGTCGTTGTTGTGCTGGACTGCTGACGCACACTGGTGGTGTGTTTCGTTCATCAGATCGTCGGCGGCAGCGTAGGAGGAGGGCAGGAGGAGGAGCAGCAGCTGAGCAGGCTGGGATCGAGGCCGCCGTTCTGCGAGCGCAAGTGCGGTGGCTGCGCGCCGTGCACGGCCGTGCAGGTGCGCGCCGGCGCCGCGGAGGGGCGGCTCCGCCCGCAGTGCGCCAACTACGAGCCCGTCGGGTGGAAGTGCAAGTGCGGCGCCGCCGTCTTCGATCCATGACCGACGACTCCGGCCGCCGCCTTGCGTTTGCGGCCGGCGTCGCTTGCCGTATGCCTGATTAATTCGCATGCGGCCACGGATGAAGGTGATGATTATGCATTGTAACTAGAATTATTACGGAAGTCTGCATAACTATATCAGTGTACATTCTGGTACTATGGTCATAGTTAATTAATTGTCTTTTCTTCGAATGATGATGTTGTTTAGTTGTTTATCTGCCTGATTTGAGGCAAGATTGCAAAAAAAGGAGGAAAGTCCCCTGCCACTCTGTTGTTTATTCGTCGACTCTTTTGTGGGCGGTGAATAGAGGGAATTTTCCAGCCGTTGTTGTTGCTGTTGTTCTTGCTGCCTGCGAGGGACAGCCTCTCTTATTCGGTGGTGAAAAGAATAAAAACCGTGAAAATGTGCTGATAAAACTGACAAGTTTCGCACCTTTTCTTTTTAAAAAAAGAAATGCGAAATATTTTTCCTGGTTCTATTCTTATTTTAATTTCTTTCACTAGCTTTCTAGCAAGAAACACAGCTTTTTTCTTCGCAAAAAAAAGAGAAAGAAACAGCATTTTTCTTGTTTGAAGATGAAGAAACACAGCATGTTCTGGTCAAAACAAATGTGTTTTTCACTTGAAAATAGCCTTAATTAAGGCCTTCACGATCAAGGACAGCCCAAAAAGATGAGGTACGGTCGAGCCCATTTTCCGTAAGAGGGGCCGAAACGAGTTCCACGATTCGGCCCAATCAAGTTTATTCAGCCCAGTTAAGCAGATTATACGAAATGTAAAGCCATAGGCCTGTCAAAAGCGGTTGGGCCCCAAAAGTAGAGTTTCTCGGACGCTCCGAACGAGATGTACTGTTTTCCTCTCTCTCAGGGTCCTCAAGACACAAAAACTTTGAAAATGCTGATTGAAGTCTCAGCATGTTAAATGTGTATCATACAGATTGAAATGCTCTTATGATTGCTGCGAGCTAGTGTAGGAAGTTCTCGTCAAAGTGATATGTTTGGCATTTTTGAGCTGAGATGACACGCTTAACAAATTTATGGGCCCAACCTGCATTTTAGTTACTGATCAGCAAAAAAGAACGCAAGATAAAACTTATCAGCATGTTCCTCAAGAATCATACACCTCACCCTTGACCCTAACAAAACACGACAGTACAGTTATCGGATAAGAATGGTTATCGAGTACTCCAACATAGATAACAGACAAGTTTAAGTGCTCATGTTTCAAATCCTCACCTGCTCTCGTGCTTGTTTGACAGTGAGCACCAACTGGGATAAAGTTGATCGCGTGTTCATTGTTCCAATCTCGAGATTCTCGTTCCTGAATGCAAATGGCAAGAACAAGTTCTCTCTCTTTTAACCTTTCTTGCTTGCTGCGCTCTCTTTCGAAGGGAGGCCTTTACTCTTTCTGAGGCACCAACCAAACTTTTGTCAACTCATGGCTGCCTGCCTCCATTTGCTGCAATATTTTCAAACTATGACAATTTCGAATTAGTTTGAACTGATAATCTGACGTGCACGTGCAAATAGTACTGTAAGTAGGGATCAAACATGCCCATAGGCCATAGGTAGGCAGGATATAGTAGTTAATGTTGGATCTTTTTGTTTTTGCGAGTAAGTTAATGTTGGATCTATTCAAACGGGAACCACAGGTTTGTTGTGTTATTAAATTAGGATAAGCTGGATTCAAGATGATGGGGACATCATGCCCAAATAATGCCAGCAAAGTGCTGCAGATGGGGGGATGATCATAGATCCTGCTATCCAACAAGGGTGGGAAGTCAGTTTGCAGTAAAGACTTTTGTGTGCATTTGTTTGGAAGTACATGCATGTGTTTTAGTCCTGCATTTGTGAGCGACAGGTCCAGTAGGGCCGAGAGGTTTGATCCGTGTTGTTTTTCTGTGGGGAAATATTCGCATGTGGTGTGAACCGAAGTACCACAGGTTGATGGTTTTCCACCGGTTTTGTGATAAGATAATTGTCTGTTTCTATATTTGCTTGAACATAGGTGATTAGAGTTAAGTTTGGACTAAGTTGGCTCGAAGTCAATAGGGTTAGATATAGATTGACTCAATCTCAACATGACAAACTTGCTGAGGCGGCTTTTAATTCAAATCATCAATGTCTCAAAAAAAAATATTCAAATCATCAATGGCGGATGGTCTTGGCTGGAGCATCGTGTGCAAGGCAATGTTTTAAAAAAGTCGGCTAAATGGTTTAGTGGCAAGTCTCTAAAACAGCTAACGGCGGAGCTAAATCAGGCTATTGCGAGAGATAGTGGTTAGATTGTACATGAACACAAACAACGATACACTGCCTCAAAAAGCTATAGCGGGAGCTTTAAAACTGTTACAAAACCTTATTTGATCTCATCACTGCAACATTCATGGCTATGCCATGATAGCCATAGTTAAGGCCATATTGTAACAGCCGTGCTTAAGACTTTGTAATAGCCATGGTGAAGGAGCAATATTGCTGCTATTAGAGGATAATAATTCATGGACTGCAATAATGTGTAATCTCCTTTATATATATGTACCTTGAGATCAATGAAAAGATAAACCAATCTCACTACACACTTGTTCTCTCCGTTCATACTATTTTCATTATCAACAAAAACCTTGGCGCAAGGAGATCATACGCTCTATTCTTGTAATCAATGACATCCTCCTTTAAAATCACGGAGTATATGTTTTTGGTGCATAAGTAGTTGCAGTTACGGTAGAATGGAAAACGATACGCTTTTCATAGTTTTGGGTAGAGGTCCTTTCATAAACAGAGTACCCCATTGTTGATAAAAAATTTGGCCGAATGAAACTCTGCCCCGTTGTTAGAGATGGAGGATGCACTTTTGCTAAAGCACCTGCATTAGCAAGTGTCAACCGCAGTTTTAGTTTGAACCCTACCTACTGTTGATTGCAAAGATGACCGACCCTACTTTGATTATCCTCCTTTTGTATGCAAAAGGGCAATATCCGCACTTTCTGGTTTTACACCACTCCAAAACCTATCCACGCACTCTGGTGCACTTGACAGGCACGGACAGTCAAGCAGACCACGTACTGTAGGCCATCACAAGACACGTAAAAACAAACCGGAAACGAGACAGAAAATTATTTGACCCACTCGTTGGTCCAACCAAAATTTCTCTCTTGTCCCCCCCAAACTTTTGCATCAGCAAACCCAGCAGACGCAACGTAAACACACTGCACAAACCGCCCCATCTGACCCATGGGCCCATGGCAATCCAGCCATCTTTTCTCTCTCTCCCAAACACTCGCAGGGCTTTCCCAAGAACCCAAAAAAAAAAAACCAAAAGAGAGTTGCAAGCCCTGTTCTTCCCGCTGCTGCCGCGCACGGCTTCCGACGCAGCGAAACACGAGAACACAATTTACTGGCGAAAAAAAAAGGGTTTCCTACTGGCGAAAAAAAAGGGTTTCCTATGAACGTGCTCCAGCCGTCCATCAGCCCCGACGACGACAAAGGGTAAAGAAAGGCCGCACAGTAAAAAAGAGAATCCAATGCCGATATGAAAACTCTATCAGTCAGTTTCAGCTGCCGCTAGCTGCTGACCTGAACTTGAAACAAATTTTTGCATAGGATCCTTTCCTTCTCGCGCTGCGTCCCGAGCCCCAACCGTATCGTCAAATACATTTACGTCTTGGAACGCATAAATTTTGCAGTTACTTGTGCACACACAGGATTTGAATCCCGAGCTGTTTCTTTTTTTGTATTTATACGTGTGTGATTAGCGAGTAACCAATCGTGGTAATGGGCGCGGCAGCTGTCCCTGTCCACTGCGCCCTGGCTTTTTGCACGCATATGCCGCTCGCTTGACCGCTTCCCTCCGTTTCGAATTTCAAATTGCGAGCGCCTCCGTTCCCCAACGCTCTCGCAGTCTCCCACTGCAAAGCAGCGCACGCGCACACCCCTCCTTGTCGCACTCCCCTCTCCTTCCTTCTCTCACTTCCTCTCTGCTGCCACCCCCACAGCGAGCGACTCGTGGTCTTTGGTCTTGTTCTTGGCAAAGGCTGCTGCCGCTGCCGTGTTGGGTGCCTCGCGTCTCCGTGTTGTGTCTATCGCCACTTCTTGGTTCTTGCTCGTGCTTCCGGTTGCGGCTGCTGCTGTTCTTGGCGAGAAGGGAGATGGGAGGGTCCGGGAAGTGGGTGAAATCGCTGATAGGGCTCAAGAAGCCCGAGAAGGAAGACTGCAAGGTGAGCCAAATGGTGTTCTTGGCGAAGAAAAGCTCGATTTTTATATCCTTTTTGGGTTGGTATTTTTCCCGGACTGATTTGGGTCATTATGCTAGGAAAGATTTGGTTTGTCCACACTTTTTTGTTCGGTGGTAATTTTTCGGGACAGATTTAGTACTAGTATGCTTGCACAATCTATTCTTTTCTTCTTGGAGTTAAAAGCTATTTCCCTACCGAAGGCAGGCACAAAACATCAAGATTGTTGCCCAAAACGGCAATGCTTGAACCCTGAATGACCACCAAACTATCGCTATCATTCCTCGTAATGGCTGGAAAATCGAACTACATTGATTTCTTTACTCGACAGTGCGCTCCTCTTTCAGAAATCAGAAGCAAGATTACGTTGTGATTAGCTCAAACTCCAATTTTGTCTCTCTGACAAATAATCATTGCGTCCGTTTTTAAATCAGTCATTTCCCCCTTTCCTTCAATGTACTACCTAGGGAACTTCGATTTTCCTCAAGAATTAGAGCTCAAAATCTGAGCTTTTTTCCCCTTGCTAGTTCGCCAAAGAACTTTCCTTTTCCTGGATTTTCATCTCAAATTTCCCTCTGATTCATGTTCAGGACAAGCTGCAACTCCCATCTCTCCATGGAGGAGCGCGAAGCAAAGGACGGAAGTGGAAGCTGTGGAGGAGCTCCTCCGGCGACCACGGCTCCCTGTGGCGCGTCTCGAGAGGCAGCCACCGCTCGGCGGCGTCCGAGGCCTCCGACGACACCTCCTCGGTGGCCGCAGCGGCGGACCCGTTCGCCGCCGCCGCCGTCACCGTCGCGCGTGCCCCGGCGAGGGACTTCATGGCCGTCCGGCAGGAGTGGGCCGCCATCCGCATCCAGACCGCGTTCCGCGGATTCTTGGTACCCCACATTTCCGCACCGTCTCCTTCTCCGATCCATCATCTTGTTCGTTACAGAGATGACACCGATTTCGTGTGTTGCATTGGTGCAGGCTCGTCGGGCGCTGCGAGCGCTCAAGGGGCTGGTGCGGCTGCAGGCGATCGTGCGCGGGCGGCAGGTGCGGAAGCAGGCGGCGGTGACGCTGCGGTGCATGCAGGCGCTGGTGCGGGTGCAGGCGCGCATCCGGGCGCGCCGCGTGCGCATGTCCACCGAGGGCCAGGCCGTGCAGAAACTGATCGAGGCGCGCCGCACCCAGATGGACATCCTCCGGGAAGCAGAGGTCTTCATTCTCTAACTACAGCTCAATGACCTTTCATCTCCTTACTTGATTGATGATGCAGCAGTCTCATGCCTGGTTGTGATGGACGATGCAAACTCATTGCTGCTTTTGTTTTTCAGGAAGGATGGTGTGACAGTCAGGGAACACTGGAAGAAGTGAGGGTAAAACTGCAGAAACGGCAGGAAGGGGCGATCAAGCGTGAGCGTGCCATCGCCTACGCGTATTCGCAGCAGCTTGATGGCGCAGCGAAATGCAATGTATGAAATTCTCAACAGTCTTAAATTGATTTGGTAGAAGTATCTTTGGGATTTAATCTGAATAATGTGACCATTGTTTCTTTTTGCTCCTATTCTGCAGCCACCGAAGCTTACTTCTAGCGGCCTACTGAACCACTCTGGCATGCTGCTCAAGCATCAGCATTTGGACAAGAACAACGGCAACTGGAGCTGGCTGGAGAGGTGGATGGCAGCGCGGCCGTGGGAGAACAGGTTGATGGAGGAGCACAACCAACGAACTCCAGCTCGCCGGACCTCCGATCGTCCAAGAAATGCGAGGATTCTTTTGGTGCTCTTGGAAGCTTCTCTGAACCCAATTCAGTTAAGGTGCGCAAGAACAATGTCAGCAAACGAGTCTGCGCAAAACCACCAGGAGCATCGCACTCGCACACCCACCATCAGCGGTTCAAAGCTCAGTCGATCTCATCTCTGAGCACTGAATTGCACAATGATGAGAGCTCTGCATCGTCATCGTCGTGTTTTGCATCGACTCCAATATCGTTCTCCACCTGTGTAGCATCAGAGAAGACTGAAGACACTGTCATGCCAAGGCCCAACTACATGAGCATGACAGAGTCGATCAAGGCAAAGCAGAAGGCTTGCAATGCCCGGAGAACGACGACGCTGAAGCAGTCGGAGGATAGGAAGGCCACTGGTACTGAGTTGAAGGTTGCTCAGGTGTGACTTGAGTTCTGGTGGAACTCTATGCTGAAATGAAGCCAACATCGACATCCTCTTTAGGCTTGGGTGTTTTCTAGGTTTCTTGCCACATTCTTGAGTGGCTTGATGCTGCATTGTGTTGCCACATTCTTGAGTGGCTTGATGCTGCATTGTTGAGTCTTCTGTGTGTTGCTGATCTGATTGTTCAACGTCTTGTTGTCAGATTGCCCCATCTTGGGGCAGTTTTCATTGTCAGTGAGTGACAGTGTCTCTGTAAGATAGTAGTTCTTCGAGTAGGAAAAACGTTGTGGATTTGTTTTCGTGGTGTTGATTTCCGGTGGAGAAAAGGATAATTTACCAAATTCTTTGCCTCCCTTTATTATTGTGTTGTGTTAACTGGAACCTCAAATCTGTGTGCTGAACACTGCGGTGGTTATTTTCAGGCCCCGTTCGGTGACCCCTCTAAAAACTTTAGAGGGGTCACATCAAAATGCCGGCACGATTTATGTGTACTAAACAAAGTCAAATTACAAAACTAAGCCCAGGACCCCCCATCTATTCGCGAGACGAACGTAATGAGGGTAATTAAGCGGCGATTAGACGATGGTTACTGTAGCATCACTGTGTCAAAACATTGATTAATTAGGCTCATTAGATTCGTCTCGAAAAATAACGCCAGGGGGAACCGAACGCCAGCTCAGTTTGACCGCGTTCTTTGCACCCTATTGTTATTCAATTGAAAAATAGGCTACAAACAAGTGTCTAGGTGACTTGAATATTTTTGTTTGCTCACCAAACTGGTGATTCTACTTGTACAGCCAGTGGTACAGGAGCATCTTAAAATTTCAGACCACTTAACAATGGTCCACGGGCACGTCATTGTTAGTCCTTGGTAGTAATTTCCAAGACCAAGGACACTGCCCCTACTTTAAGAACTAATTTAAGCCCTACATATGGCATGATTTTGCTCCTAGTACAAAGTAAACGACTGATTGGTCCTTAAATGCCCACAACAGATTCTGCACGGAATCAGAAAATGGACACAAGATTGGCCTTGTTTGACCTCCTTGAACTGCTGATGTTTTTCCACAAACAGACAAGCTGGTGGCAAATCTAGGTCAACGAACAGATTTTCCCAAGATAACAAATGCCCTAGACCTAGCGATCTATGCATCACGTGCTAATAATTCTTATCTGACTGAACACCCAGAAAAATAAGGACTTCAACAATTTTCTTTACGGCGACTGGTGCCAAGCTTGTTTCCTTGGCCTGACCGGAAGGGAAGAGCACACGAAGAGAGAGGAGCAGAGCTGAAAACTTCGTTCTTTTGCAGAGGTGAAAAAAGGTCTTTCAATGCACAATGCATCATGCTAGCGGCAAAGTTTTGAATCGCTGAGATTGTTCTTTGCAGTAGACATGCGGCTTGCAAAATTGGTGGCTCTTTTGATTGCTTCCAGGTCGGCCCTGAACTTGTGCAAAAAATTTACTGATTGGATTCCTCACCTCCACACTGAAAGTGCATTGATTGTGCTCCAGGTATCAGAATCTCATCGCAAGTTTCAGGACCGCTTTATCGGCCTGCGATTCACAGTCAATCAATGAGTGCATCTGCTGGCTCCAGACATACTGCCTGGATTGGAGCAGAGGGCTCAAAATTTTACTCCTACCAGCACGACAAGCACGGTCGCACAATATGAAAACCATGCGGACAAATATGAGGCGGTTCAAATTTATCGAAAGCTTTCTTGGTCAGAGCGGAAGAAAATTCCAGTAAAAGTGCATATGCTCTGAACATTGCAAAGAATGTGGGTGCTGGGCTGTTTTATTTTACAGAAAGCTTGTGTGATCTCCTAGTACTTCAAAGTTGAAGTGCCAAGTTTTTCAAAGTGAAGACGTTTTTCAAACCAGCAGATGTGTTCTCATAGTGTCGTCTCGCTCGGCGCCCGTCGGCGCTCAGGATGCATGGCAGATATACTAGTACAGTAAGCACTGGAGGTTGCGGTTGCAGCCTTGCAGGGACGGAGGTAATGCCGTGGCTGTAGCTTCAGGCTGAAGAGCTTCTGATCGTTCATCATGACCATGCATGCAACAGAAGGGAATGGGACCCGAAAACTATTGCACTTCTGCACTTGTGTCTACCGTCAAAGAGAGTAGGGCAGGCCAGCAGGCATGCCTTCCACTACTAGAATTCACCGGTTTCCCTAGGCCTGAAATCCTAGGGAAAGACCCAAAAAACCCTAGGGAAACCCTAGGGAATTCCAGTCTGCAACGTGGCTCATATTACTGTTGACTCGCAACAAACGAGAGCATGTTTCAGCTCCATTGGAAATAAACAGCCAACTAAGATTGGAAATAAACAGCCAACTAAGGCCTCCTTCGAAACAAAGGAATTTTGGAGGAAAAATGAAGGAATCAAATCCTAAAGAAAAATTCCTACATATGCCCTTTGGATTGTAGGATTGCTTCAAAGGAATTTTGAAGGATAGGAAAGTTTCCTTCACATTTTGGAGGAATTCTAGCATGAGCTCTAACCTCATGTTTCAAATTCCTTTGAGAGTTTCAATGCATGTTCTCTCTTTCTCTCTCCTTCCTCTCACTTGCTAATGAACATCTAACTCTGATGAGAATCCTACGTTTTTCCTCTCATTTGAGAAGATGTCCAACTTCAATCCTACGTTTTTCCTATTCCTACGTTTTGAGAATCATGCGTTCCAAAAGAGGCCTGAGTCCTGTTTGTTTCAGTGTGTGAATGAAACAAGCAATGGCTTCTTAGAAGTGCTTAAAAAGAGAGAATATTGGTACATCATTAAAACGCCTATAAGAACTCTCTCTTAACCATGCAAATGTATGCTAAGGGTCTAAGCGCTTTTGCTGCACATTTTATGCATATGGTGCTAAACTTAAACCTATATACACCATGTATTTACATAAGGACTTCCATTATACTACACACTCTTAGGGGGAAAAAAAAGACAAAGCTTGCTCAGTACAATATTTTTTTTTTGAAAGGAACTCAGTACAATATTTAGTGAAGCAAATAATTGGCAATTTAGACTGTTGCTGTCAATAACTAACAATGTTATTTTTTTGAAACATTTGGTTAAGCAAATCAGAAATTGCTTCACTATTTGTCATCAAATGTACTTTAAACCAGGGTCCAGGGGTGAAGCCAGGCGACGGCACCTCGGAAAGAGACCGATAGGTATGGAACATGGCGATCTTCGTACAAACTTCGTGAAAGGACAGCTGAGCTGCTCCGCTGCTGATGATGGGCGCGCGAGCGGCGCGACGACGCGACGGGCCCGTAGAGCAGCAACGCTGCCAGTGCGATGAACTGACGCCGCACGCGCGTCCGCTTAGCTTGCGACGGCGGCGTCTTGGCTCGGAGACGAGCGAGGCCCGCCTGCTCTTCTTTTGGGTTCGGCTAGCTGGCCGAGGGCCACGTAGTGTTGTACAGGCGGCGCGTCGCGATCGGGCGCCATCCCGCGCGGCGGGACCGCACGCACCTACGCCCGCATCATCGCGTTGTCTATGGCTTTGCTTTCGCGTCATGCCCTTGGCGCGGAGCCCGCCGACGCGATACCTGCTGCCATAATACTCGTACACTCGTACTAGCAGTGGCGGAGCTAGCCTCGGACCGTAGGAGGGGCCATTCTTGACAAAGTTTGCAGAATCTTGGCTGCTCTTCATATGTGCACGCGTTGAGAACAGAAATAGAGTGCTAATCTTGATTGATTAGTGGTTAAGTGCATACATAAAATAGAGTTTGCATGAGGGAAGGGGGGGCCAGGGCCCCGGCTGGCCCTGCCTTGGCTCCGCCAGTGCGTACTAGTACATGTTTATTCAGATGTCGACGCTTGGGGCACTGGCGGAGCCAGCTCCGAACCCTAGGGGGGGCCATGAACAGTAGGCATGTGGCGTATGTATTGACCAATCTCATTCAGGCGTACGCCTCTCAAGGAGTCCCTGGCAGATCATACATGTTCGTGAAACTTGGCAGCATGAGGTCTACGGGGAAATAGGAGAAACGTGATCTATTTCCTAACGTGAAGCAGTTTTAAAGGGAAATACGTTAGGTACTTAAAGATAGGACCGTATGTGGAGCCGAAGTGTCATCCGACGACTCTTTCGCACAGGAGAAACATGTGTAACGTGATCGTTTTCTGTATATCTATGGCCATATGGGCCTGTTTCTTTTGCGAATTGCAAAAAACGAAAAGGCCATTAAACAGCCTGCTCAGCCCATTTAAGCCCTGCATACACCTTAGGCCTTCTTCTTCCTTGTGCAACACCCTAACCGAACAGAACAGAACAACGGAGCTCCAGCTCCATCCATGGCGAGGCTGCAGGGATGTAGGAGTGGGGGGAGGAGGGGGTCTTCTCGGCGCCTAATTTAGGTCTGGCAGCCGCCATACTTTAACATTCTGCTTTTAAGCTCAAGGAATCGGAGCACCTACAAACGTAACCTAGCAAAGTTGTTCAGATCTTTGGAAAAGATTCAAGAGCAAGGGGGGGCCAGGGCCCCGTCTGGCCCTAACGTGATGCACGCGTGTGCAACTGCAAACGCGAAATAATACTCCACACCACACAGGTATGAATATGATGCTTGGAGTTGCTGTCAGTGAGAGTCTGCGACAGAACCTCTCTGCTTCTTTACGAGGACAGGGAGGGGAATCGCCGGAAGGATCGATCGTTTTTGTTTTTGTTTTGTTTTTTTTTAGCAGACGGAAGGATCGATCGTTGGAGTCTTGGAGAACAACATGGAGTCGACATTCCACGGGCCGAGTTACCACCGAAACTGGAAGCCCGGCAGGCCCATTTTACTACCAAGTACAGTCTGGCAATTGCCACGGGTGGGTGGAGAGAGAGATATACCTCGTGCATCACGACTCGTCGTCCGGAAGCACAAGAAACCCTCGACGGCGATTGATGATGGTTTCGCAGCTGCGAACAGGATTGGAGCGCGATCGATCGAGATCGCGCGTGTGGGACGTCAATCAAGATCGCACGCATTATGACGTGATGCCGCGATGATTAGAATATGCCGAACCGAATCAGATCGAGCGAGCCGGGATTACGATCGATCGATGGTGATGATGACGACTCGGTAGCTTAGGCCGGGCCGCACTTGATTTTTTTTTCCGGTGCCCGCAATAAGCCACGACCACAAGTAATCAAATACTCCCGGGTGTGTGCAGTGGCATCCGTGAATTGAGTTGTGCTCTTTCACCCGATATATACGTCGTCAAGACCGAGGACGACAGGATGCGGACAAATCTGAGACAAAAAGAATGAAAGGCGGCAGGCTCGAAGCAAGCAATACAAGCAACCCGTGGCGTGCGTGGCGACGAAGCAACCGGCTGAGCAGCGCCGCGACTCCGGAGCACGGCGGCGTGCCGTGGCGTCCCAGAGCTAGCGGGTGACTTGTTCGCTTTTTACGAGTTCCATCTGGATGGAATGGATCACGTACGACTGGCCAGCCGGCCGGATACGCGGCCGTGAGCACACGTGCACGGGGGGCGACGATGCCGAGCACGCCAAGTTACTTTCCGCAGGCCGGCCTCGTTGTGGAAACTTCCGTGGACGCGCGCGGGATGAACTGAAACCGGGCGGCGGCGCGCGTGAGGTGGCCCGTGCGTGCTTTGCTTCTCGCGGAAGGCGGCTCCTCGCCTCAGCTAAGTTACCCACGCAGGCCGCGTAGTATGCGTCAGCTGTACGTACCCCCATGCGTGCATGCCGTTCTGGAACGAACTTGGGGCTCCGTCGTACGTCGCCGCGCGTAGATATATTTGCCAGCTCAGAAACTGGGATGCTGGAGTGCTTACTCTACCTCGGAAAAGAAACCAAGAGCTAGGTCGCTAACTTTGTGCAACGAACATATGACGCAAACACGCCGGCGTGTCGACGGCCTCACGTAAACTGTCGCCGGTAAGTAAGTCCTCTGTTTCTTCTTCGTGCCGTGCGCACACGGCACTGCTCGCCGCGGGACGGCGTGCAAGTTATTTTGGCTTTGCTTCTTGCTTGCATGACGATCTAGAGCGATTATATAGGAATCGAGTTCCCGGGCGGAAAAGGGATATTTCCTCGGCTAGAAGCAATATGTAAGGCGCGGCCAGCTAGTCCATCGATGGCCAGACTAAAACATGCATAACCGACACTTGATCATCAGGAATATGGCCGGAATCGATCAGTCGTGTATTGTTTTTCTTGCAACCACAGAGCAAACTCTTTGCATATTCGTACAACCACACCGCGCCGTCGTCCCGGAAATAATACTACTCTTCCAGAACAGAAAAAACAGGTGCGTGACGGTTCCACACGGACCGACGCGCGACCAGGTAGCGCCGGCAGGCCGGAGCTCTCAGCTAGCTAGCGTCCGACCGCGAGGGTCAATGATTACCGAATTAACTAATCATCGTCGCACCAACAAGCGCGTTCCTACTACTAATCAAACGAGCAGCGTGACGACTGATTTGACCTAATCATCTCTGATTCTCTGGCGCCGTACCGGACCCAGGGGCCAGCGCCGGTGAGGGAGGCCAGGTCAGCCCGGCTGGACCGAGCGAGCGACCGAGCTGCCCTGGTCGTGCGTGCAGCGAACGTAAGTGGAGTATATACTCCAAGTCCGACCGATCCGGTCGCTTTCCAGGTCTGCAGCCAGCCAGCCAGAGTGTATGGGACGGAGGTCGCGGTCACACACCCACACTGATGCCCGTATTCGTACGCGCGCGGAGGACGGATACGAGCGGCGCACACGTACGTACGTGTCGCCGGGTCGGGGCGGAAGGAACCACTGCAACCACCGGGACTCCGACCACCTAACCGACTCTGTGTACGCACTAACGCACATCGACAGGCCCGTGTGAGCTCCACATACATCGATCGTCTTCCTGCTTCCATCCATCCATTGCCACGACGCACCATCATCGCCTTTGCGCTGCCGAAGACCAATCAAAATGCCAAAACGTACGGTCTGGTCGTCGCTCGTGCGTGCTGATTCACTGGGAGTGGTCAGTGCTAGCAAACACTGCAAATTAGTAACTCGTGGCCACGAGCAGTGTACTCGATTTTCTTCATCTTATCCAGCGGTGACTTCCTGACTGGAGTGGAGAGTACCGTACGTCCGCAATAAACCCTTGACACGGACCGGAGCTCACAAGGTCAAACGTCTAGAAAAGTTGCGCGTACAAGTGAGACAAATAATAAAAAGGAAAAGCGAGAGAGGAGGAAACAGAAACATGATTACAGGAAGAACATCTCCATGACCTCATGTGGTTTTCCATGTGATGGTTTAACAATCCACGCAAAATATATAGAACAAAATCTGAATGAACGAACGAGAAACCACCAGCACCGGCACCAGGAGCTAGCAATAATGTCGCGGGAGAAAGCTGCTTCTTAATAAACCGCCTCGCAATCGGAACCAAAAAAATAAAAAAAAAAGAAAGGAGCTTCTTAATTGCGCGGAGAAAAAACGTGCATGTGCGATGCGGCCTCCTCCTCTGCTAGCTTCCCGCGTTTGGTGCCCGCACCCCGCCCTCCCCTGCATGTGGCGCGCAGCTGCGCCCCCGTCCGTGGCGCGGCGGTTGGTGACGGTGGGCTGTCCGGCCCCACCACCCGTCCACATCCGATCCCCGCGGCTGCGCTGGCCGTCTCCCTGACGCCCGGGCCCCGCGTGGGTTCCCCAGCCGCATACGGCCGGATCCCGTGCGGGCGGCTATTAAAGGCCACTCCTCCTCTTCCCTCCTTCCCTCTCTTGTTGTTGTGTGATTGTGTCTGTCGCCTCGCCTCGAGGCGGTTGAAATTAACGGAGCCAAAGCCAGCCAAGCAGCAGCGCGGAGCGCGGACAGGACAGCCGCAGCGGGACAGCGCCAGCGACACGCCCAAGAAAGCAACCGACGCCACCACCGTCGGTGGCTCGGTGCTGCTGCTCCTCCGCTCGCCAAGAAACAGCCCCCTCCTGGACGCAGGCCGCAGCAGCCGGAAGAGAGACAGAGAGGGAGATCGCGTGCTTGCGCTCGCGCTCTAGCCGCGCGCGTACACACACGCACGCCACGGCCGCCGGGATGGTGGCGAGGAAGTCGCCGGCCGGCGCGCGGCGGTGCGGCGTGCGGGTCGGCCCGGCCAGGCTCGAGGGCCTGCCCGCGGCGTGGCCCGGCGCCGCCGCCGTCAAGGTCAAGTGGCCCGCCCCCGGCGGGGCGCTCTCGCACATGCTCACGGGCAAGTGGGCGCGCGGGGTCACCGCCGTCCAGCCCGTCGCCGCCGACGGCACCGTGCGCTGGGAGGCCCGCGACGCCAACCGCTTCAGGCTCGACGTCGAGCCCGCCGGCGCGCGCGGCCGCCCCGAGCGCGGCGTCTTCTTCGCCGTCCTATATGTAAGCGCGCGCGCTCTCTCTGTTCCTTGCTCCGAGTACTACAACTTCTAGCTTGATTGATTTCTCTTCAACCAATTCGATCTATCGATCGATCACCAAGCTTTGGCTCGTACTTGTAATCTGCCTTTTGTTCTTCCGCATATATGCCGGCAAGCTCGTCCTGATGAAATTCAATCACTACCTTTGCTGCTGCTAGATCTTAGCCTGATTAAAAATAAACTACGATCACAGTTTGATTAAGGTCTTTATTACATTTCAGCAGCGTCGTCAAACATGGACTTAGTACTTGTCTTTTTCTGAAAAAAAAACATACTCTTATTTTTAAATCAAACTGTCGTTGATATTTTCGCATAACATTTTTTGTTTCGAACCGTTTTGGCGTTACGTTGGTGGTAATATGTGCGGATACCAGTTCCTGCGAATCGGAGGAAGTTTGTGACCGCAGCTTGGAACGCTTCAGGTCAATGCACAGCTTTCCTCATAGGAGCGGTCAGCAATTGGGGAGGACAAGTCAATGGTCGCGCTAAGCATGCCCCTCCGTAAATCATAACTTAGTGCGGGGCTGTAGAAAAAGTAATCACCTTTGGGTGGCAGCGTTTTTCGTCTAAAAGTTTAATGCGTGCTTGAAATCGAGTACAGGGGGGGTGGGCCCACGTGGGCCGGTCTTATTGGTCTCGCTCGTTTGACTTTCAGTTATGCGAGTTGTTTAATTAGTAGGTGACGAGATCTGGGGCCTGTTCGGCTGCCACATTTTTGGCTGGAGCTGGTGCTTCTTCCTCTCACAAGTACTGTTATGGCTGATGATTCTTCCTTTTACCAACCAGCAGCAGCCAGCCGATTCTCTACCAGCCGAACAGGCCCCTGTTCATTTCATGATGTTAATTCTGAGCGTTAAGAGTTAACAGTATCCTTCGCTTTCGAATAAGTTAAAGTTGCATTTCATGATCCCGTTCTCTCCACCTTTTCTTTTCATCAGAGTTGATAATTTTGGTTCCTGACACTTTTCTGTTATACTCCAATTTATAACAGGAACAACTGGTTTATATCAGGAGTATTCCAATTTATCAACTCGTTAGCATTATTGAAGTAAAGTAAAAAAAAAAGTTTATTTGCTTTGTACAACAAAATTAAATAGAACAACTGATTTTTTTAGCCTAGCATGGATAGAACCAAACTAGGAATCGAAGCATCTTTAAGTACCTTCCAAAGCATCAATCTTGAGGAGTAGGAGTACTAGCAAAACCTGGCAGGGAATGTTATTCCTTGAGTGATCATCCTTTGCCATTTCGGGGTAGTCTGGAAACTTAACAGTGGAATCAGAGTACCAACCAAGGCATCTAGTATCTTTTAGGCTTCCTTTTGTGAAACAAGGAATGCGTAGGCTTGTAGCCATTGAGGCTGGCAATAAGAATTGCTTTGCGGTGCAGGGATTCCAAGAACAAGGAAGGGGCGAAGACCCGGTGAAGCTAGAGGAGATCGGGACAGCCATGATATGCCTGGAGGAGTGCTGCTGGGAGATGCAACTGCAGCGGCAACAGCAGCACCTAGTGGTTGTCCCCATCAGGGTGAGGAAAGACGGGTGGGCAAGTGATGCCATGCTTTATGTAAGTAAAATCTCCTTCATCTTCTTCTTCTTTTCCCCACCATTCTCTTTTGATTGTTGGCCATTTATACATTTCTGGTGGAATTACTTTGGAGATGGGTTTTGAATTGACTAGCGCTTACGTGTTCGCATTTATCGACCCTATCTGTAAATTTGACACGTAAAAAGCTTTATGTGTTTGCAAAAAGAGAAGACAATGATTAGTGATTGCTGAGTTAGCTAATAGTAACCATGGATCTTCATGGCTGGTGATACAGGTCAATGTGGAACTCGTGAATGTGAATGCACCCTCGGACATTGAACGAACGGTCTCGTTCAGGGAGAAGCCAAGGGCGAACCTGCCGCCGACATCGCGCGGTCACCGGAAGAGCATGGAGGAAGTAGCTTATAATGATGTTCTTGATCTGAAGCAGCTGCTTGACCTGGCCGAAAAGGAACGCAGGGCGGCCGTGTTTGGTAGCAAGAGGAACTCCGACAGTAGCAGTGTGAGCAGCATCAGCAGTAGTACCAGCAGCAGTAGCAGCACTTTTAGCATCAGCAGTGCCAGCTCTAGTGGTGGAGCGAGCCCAGAGCCCGGCTCGACGTCGAAGCGCCGGTTCCTTCCATGGATGAGGAGGAGCAGGGACTTTGACAAGAGGAGCACCGAGTCGCTGTCCCAAGAACAGGAACTGCCGATCAAGTGCATGGTGAGCTTCTGGAAATGTAGTGTTGTTATGCATTTGCATTTTGTGACGGCGGCATGAATGGTGTGTGACGGCGATTGTTTTTTTTTCCTCGTATAGGACGATGATCCGGCCGGGTGCTGGGAGACGCGCGAGTTCACGAGCAGGGACGCGGAGACGAAGCTCAAGACGCCGGTGTTCTACGCGTCCATCGACCAGCGCGACGACAGCGCCGGCGGGGAGAGCGCGTGCACGGCGCTGGTGGCGGTGCTCGCCGCGTCGCTGCACGCGACGCACCCGACGATGCCGACACGGCCGGAGCTCGACGCGCTCATCAGGGACGGCTCGTCGGAGTGGCGGAAGCTCTGCGACGACGAGCTGCACATGGCGCAGTTCCCGAACCGGCACTTCGACCTGGAGACCGTCCTCGCGGCGGGGACGCGGCCCATCGCCGTGCAGCACGACAAGGCCTTCGTCGGCTTCTTCCAGCCGGAGAGCTTCGCGTCGCTGTCCGGCGCCATGTCGTTCGACGACATCTGGCGCGAAATCAGCGGCGGTGGCGGCGGCCGCGACCCGAGCCGCGCGGACGTGTACATCGTGAGCTGGAACGACCACTTCTTCGTGCTCAAGGTGGAGAGCGACTGCTACTACGTGATCGACACGCTCGGCGAGAGGCTCTTCGAAGGCTGCGACAAGGCCTACATGCTCCGGTTCGACGGCACGTCGGAGATGGCCACGGCGGACAAGGATGAGGTGATCGTCACCGGGAAGGAGTGCTGCAGGGAGTTCATCAAGAGGTTCTTGGCGGCCATCCCGCTCAGAGAGGAGCTGGAGATCGAGAAGAATGGCGCCGGTGGCATGGACGGCGGCGCGCCGCACCGGCGGCTGCAGATTGAATTCCACTTCACGGTTCTCAAAGAAGACGAAGCAAGATGATCAGCTGGTGATCTGACAGGATCTACAGTGGGGTGTCTCTACTCTCTTCGCTGACGACTGCATTGTATACTAACATCATGTAAATTCATCCACAGTGTAATAGAAACAGGGATTGCGGCACTAAAATTTACAGGCTAGGATTGTTGACTCTCTGTTTTATTTTGGGTAGGAGATAGGCATAGGAAAAAATCGAAATATGGGATGCTGGCCCTTTTACCTTTTTCGGTGGGCGATGGATCCATTTCTCGATCGCTTCACCTGTCAGATACTTGTTTAGGTTTATTAAGTGCAGCTTACAGTGTTTTGTAAGATGATAGATCAGTATTAAGTGCAGCTTACAATGTTTTTTTATTAATATTTTAGGTTTATCATTATCTCTGTGCTCCTTTTGCATCAATTTGTTGTTTCAGCCCTGATGCAAAATTCCACGAAATAGGCATGGGGGATGACTTTTCTCTGTTATTAGTAACTCTATGATCACCCTGATACTTTCTGTTCCAAGCGCATCTTCTCTCTCCATTTCTCATGCTTTCAGTAAGATGAGTCCGGCAATTGTGTGGATTCTAAAGAGAAACACGGGGGCCAGGAGCTTCACAACGTTTTTAATCGTTTTCGAGTTGCCAAGTTTGGGTTGGACATAACTTCTGTATCTGCGCAGAGTACACAATCTTTTTTTTTTCTGAGAGGGAGAGTACACAAATCTGAGTAGGTTGTTGCACAAAGCTCTCAAGAATCCTGTTGATTTGGCGCTGTGTTCGATTCAATTAGCGACTCATCCGCGGAAAGAAATCCGGCCTAGTGGGGTGAAGCCGAGTTGGAATTGAAATCGGACGGCCCAGGTTGTACAAGAACACAGAACAACACGGGCAGCCCGAAACCCCAAACACCCACGGCGCGCAAGCGAGTCACGTTACTCACGGAGACAGAGACGAAGGGATCGGGATGGCGGCGATGCGGCCGGCGCTGGCGAGGCTCTGCGGCCGCTCTACGTCTCGTGCTTCGGCGGCAGCGGCTGTTGGAATAAACACGCCATGGATGTGTGCGTGTGCGTTAGTGTGTGTCGCGGCGTCTAGCTTGTTGCGGCCGCGTCGCGTCGTAGTGTCGAGCTCGTCAGGTGTTCGTGCGAGTTCGAGTGCATGTCGATCGAGTCCAGGATTAGAGCAGTGCGTGCGTGAGTTAGTTCCGCCGCCGGCTGCGTGGTTTGTTAGAGTCGTAGAGGATTTGGTGTGAGTGGTGTGCGTGGTGCAGCTTCTTGCGGAGGAAGCCGTCATGACCGGGTCGAGCAACGGCTCGAGGTCATGGCTGAGCGCGTTCCGCGGATCGTGCGCAACGGCCGGCGTCGAATCGTGTTCCCCGGCCTATAAGAGGCCCCTGTACTCCCCATTTGTACTCTGCCCAGTCCAAGTGAATAAAAGTGCCAAGATACTGGAGCAGTGGCTCCGCGGCGTTCGTCGCCGGCAAACGCGCTGTTCTTCGTCTACCTCTCGCTGGTGTGTGTGAGTGAGCGTTGAGCGATTCCGGGGCTAAGCCAACAATTGGTATTCAGAGCCTAGGGTGATCGGAGATGTCGTCCCCTGGCGTGAAGAAGCCGCGCCCCGACTCCGGCGACGACGGCTCCGGCGGCGCACCGCGTACGGTCACGGTGGCGAGCGCTGGCACCGTCGAGCTGCCGATGTTGACGAGGACCAATTATCACGATTGGTCGCTTGTCATGAAGGTGAGCTTGGAGGCGCTGGGCTTGTGGAAGGCGGTGGAGGCCGAGAAGCCGGAGCACCAAGAGGATCGCATGGCGCTTGCGGCCATCTTGCGTGCGGTGCCGGTCGACATGAAGGCGAGCCTCGCCGTGTTGAAGACGGCCAAGGAGGCGTGGGCGGCTGTGAAGACGGCGCGCGTCGGCGATGTCGGCGTCAAGGAGGCGAACGTGCAGCGGCTCTTGAATGAGTTCGAGACCGTCGTGCACATTGACGGCGAGAACATCGACGACTTGGCGGCGCGGATCAATGGGATCGCCGGGCGGCTGCGTGAGCTGGGGGAGAAGGTGGAGGAGAAGCGCGTGGTGAGGAAGATCCTGCGCGTCGTCCCCAAGTGCTACAACCAAATCGCGACGACCTCAACACCATGACCGTGCCGGCACTCGTCGGAAAGCTGCGCGCTGCGGAGGACCGCTACGACGACGAGGTTGCTGCGGCGGAGGCGGGCGTCGAGCGCTTGCTGCTCACTGAGGAGCAGTGGGAAGCGCGCAAGAGTCAGCAAGCCGGCAAGGGGCGGGTGCATGGTGGCGACGGTGCGAAGGGCGGGGACCGTGGCGATGACGACGACGGCGGCAGCAGCACGAACTCGGGGCGCGGTAGGAGCCGCTACCGGGGGAGGTGCTTCGACTGCGGTGAACGCGGACACATGGCGAAGAACTGCCCGAGGAAGAAGAAGGAGCGGGCGCTGCTCTGTGGCGTCGACGATGACGACGAGCCGACGCTCCTGTAATGGCAAGGCGCGCCATGTCGTGTTTAGGGGGAGATTGTTGGAATAAACACGCCATGGATGTGTGCGTGTGCGTTAGTGTGTGT
The DNA here is from genome assembly GCA_012490785.1 of Eragrostis nindensis. Classification (NCBI taxonomy): domain Eukaryota; kingdom Viridiplantae; phylum Streptophyta; class Magnoliopsida; order Poales; family Poaceae; genus Eragrostis; species Eragrostis nindensis. Next base: position 15,971 of record JAAXCT010003144.1, on the reverse strand, counting down.
CGCGGCGTCTAGCTTGTTGCGGCCGCGTCGCGTCGTAGTGTCGAGCTCGTCAGGTGTTCGTGCGAGTTCGAGTGCATGTCGATCGAGTCCAGGATTAGAGCAGTGCGTGCGTGAGTTAGTTCCGCCGCCGGCTGCGTGGTTTGTTAGAGTCGTAGAGGATTTGGTGTGAGTGGTGTGCGTGGTGCAGCTTCTTGCGGAGGAAGCCGTCATGACCGGGTCGAGCAACGGCTCGAGGTCATGGCTGAGCGCGTTCCGCGGATCGTGCGCAACGGCCGGCGTCGAGTCGTGTTCCCCGGCGTATAAGAGGCCCCTGTACTCCCCATTTGTACTCTGCCCAGTCCAAGTGAATAAAAGTGCCAAGATACTGGAGCAGTGGCTCCGCGGCGTTCGTCGCCGGCAAACGCACTGTTCTTCGTCTACCTCTCGCTGGTGTGTGTGAGTGAGCGTTGAGCGATTCCGGGGCTAAGCCAACAGCGGCGTCCTTGAGCGGTTTCGGCCCCGCGGCGCCGTCGACGGTGCCGTCGTTCCGCCCGTCCGCCTGTAACATTGAGGTGAGGCGAGCGAGACATATCTCCAAGTTTCCGTCGTTGAACAGAACTTTGATCTTTGGGTCTTTTAATCGAACCCATCGCCATCAGTAGTGCATGCGCATGTGAAATCCTAATCATTGATTCGTAGACTACCCTTCAAATCAGAACAATAATCTTGCGCGATATAGGCAAACCGTCCATCCGCTTCGACGTTTCCTCGTTTGTGATACAACTCAGATTTGTGGGATTTAATTGGATGCGTGCTCAGAACTAATTCTTATGCTTAGATTTTAGTTATACCCACCTATTTTGAATAGCTGACAACTTGACATTGAACTTTGCTGTTTTACGGCTCTTGGATGGCATCTAGCTGCAAACCGTGTTTGATGATATTACTGTACATGCATCCTTAACTTTGTTGTCCTTTTTTGGGTCCCTTGATTGTTGGCACTTCACACACTTGCCTCAAACAATTCTACCATAGGCATGGGTATCGAGCTGTCTTTCTCATTTTAAGCAGTAACAGTAACACTAATATCGTGGCTTAAAGTTTCTTTCTACAGTCTCGCATGGTTTACCATCCCTTGAACTAGGGAACATCACATCAGTTTCCAATGTCAATTAATTAACATGATGGTTTGTATTTATTTGTACAAACTTCAACTCAACAATCGCATAGGCTGTAGCTGTCAAATCTTTTGATGCAGATGCAACGCATAGTATGACCTTACATTATGGGTGCACATGCAGAATAAAACTAGAAGAACATATGCAAATATTCGGGTCCATCTATTCCACTGCTTGTATAATTTGCTTTCGAACTGCCTAGCGCTCGGCGCCCGAGTGGCCAGCGGCACCGCTCCAGGAGCGTTGCTCCTGTTGACGCGCGTGGCCAGCGGCCCGGGTTCGATGCGCAGGCGCGGAGGTGCTGTTGTGAACAGTGCCGGGTAAAACGGTACTGTTCACAGCAGTACAAAAAAAATCCCCTCGTCCTCCCCGGGTCAAAGCACATGGTTAAGACTCGCGCCGGAGCTCACAACGGCCAGCTGAGTCCCTGTGTAGGATCGGGGAGGGGGTTCGGGGGTTTTCTCGGCCTGCGTGAGAGCTCTTCTCCTTAAAAAAATGCCGTCGGGGGCGGTCTTACCCCCGGCAGGTCGAGTTTTTTATAATTTGCTTTCGAACTTTAATTAATCAGATTGCATGTTGCAGGGCTGGCGATGTTTCTCAACTGAGGGTGGGGAGTCACAGAATGCCGGGAGTGTTCTGCGTATGTGGTGGCAACGGTGAGTGCACAAGAACACAATGTAATTGGTTGTGTTTCACTTTCTAGAATTGCGATTTTGATTTTATTCACCTGCTTACCGAATTATCAAATGTACCTGTTGTTAATGATAGACAGTTATTCCACAGACACCCCATTATGTTCATACACTTCTCATTTAAACTGAACAGCAGAACTTCAAAGGAGTCAAGTTTAATAATACATTCATAGTTGAGTAAAGGGTACATACCTCATTCATATGAAAAAGTTTACATGCCACCAAGTGTGTCCAAATGCAACTTGATACGTTAGTTTGCCACCCATGATCCATGTGCTGTTTTTTTTTCAAATATTGCTTACTTTCACACCTGCTGCTCTCAAATTGACTTTGGTATCAAGTTATAAACTTAGATGAAACTAATCATTAATTAAAGAGAAACAAAGTTCAAGGGTAGAATCAATGTTGAAGTACTCTATGTGATTAGTGATTACATGTATATTTGTATAACTTTCTTTATTATTGTACTATTTTAGTTACTTATATAAATCTTTGTTTGCCTCAAAACCCAGTAACCTCACAAGTGAAACCTATTTTTTCTCTCTCCTTTTATAGGTCTAGAGACCGCATCAGAAATGCAAATCATTCAGACCGGATCAGGTTTAACTTAGCATGCTCAACGATTCTCTTGTCGTCAGCGATGCTTTATGTGGTAAAGTCCTTCTACTTCCCAGGAAGGAAGCGTATGACATCATTGAGGCGGGCTTGATCGTGTGGTCTGGTTGCTGGTATTTATCTGTGTGGAGTCGTGTCTGTTTAGGTAACTGGCAAGCAGATGAAGTTACCAGCGTCCAATGTTTAAGCCTTGCTGAGTGCAGGCCATGTTTATGGTTGGTTGTCAGTCGCATGAATCTGCTTGATGCTTGTCTATTGCATGTGAAACTCTTGTGATATTGTAAGGAACATATTTATCTTTGTTATGACATGACCCAATGAATGTGTAATGTGAATTTGGAACGAAAGCATCGAGCGATAACGGATCTGCTGCCATTTGAATTCTATAAGCATGCATGGGTGCCGTTGTGGATTGATTTTTAGCTGAGTTGAACGTTTTGCTTTTTCCTTTTTGAGGGAGCATTTTTTATTTGGTTTGAAGGTAACCTAATTTATGTCATTCTATCAGCACATCAAAGTGTCTTCAGATAACGTTGCACCATAGCGAGTTATACAGCTGCTTTGAAATTTTAGTATGCTTAACACGTGCGCTGCCCTAAATAAGCCTGCTGGTGAAACAGAGTTATGAAGGTCACTTAAGATATTACAAGGTGTTAAATCAGTGAGCTCTCAAGTATGTACAGCAAGCAATAGAGCGAAGGTTCCTAACCATTTCAGAAATTATGAATGGTATAATACATCATGTTCGCTAGAATGCCAGATGTCAGCTACCTTTGATCGATCTATCTGACGAATTTGAGGAACAAGACAACCGAAATTCTATTGATACAAAGTATATATACATAGGTTAGAGAGGAGCTAGAAAGTTGATCCCACGCTGCCTATTCACTCTGAAGTCGCCACATCAAAGTTCCTCCGAATGCTCTGACGGGCTGCCTATATATCCACACTCAAGCAGACACGAGAAAGTTGCAGTGGAACGGCGGCCAAGCCCATGCGTTTTGAACTAGTAGAGCAGAGCAGAGGAAGTACTAACGTGTTCATCTTCTGGACCTGGAAGAAGGCATTGGAACTCAGGTCTGAGGCCATTACATGGGCGATACGGCAGGGCCATTGGTGTGGTTCCGGCCATTAATTGTTGCGTTGTCGACGCCGGTTGCCATTGCCGATGCAGCCCGAGCCCGAAGAGTTGGCATGTACGCAAAGTTGAGACCGCCATTGAGTCGGCGGCAGTAAGTATTCTGACACATTGAGGTCTCCTGAACAAAAAGAACGAAACTCGGCGAGCCATTGTGTCTCCTCTCTGATGAAGACGATGTTATAGAGGTCGCTGCCGATGGTGCCGAAGAGCCACCCGATCGAGGACGACGCAATCCACGCATGCGCATCCAGTCGGGGGGATCGAGTCGAACTCGAACTGGGCGGCAGCGCATCGGAAAGGACATGCATGTGTAGTACTTCCAAGGGTGATGAGGAATTGGCCACGCCGCCGCTTGCTGTAGCGCGGCGATGATGTTTCTATGCGGCCACCGCTTGAGCATGCAGATTGGCGAGAGCAGCGGCTTCATGGAGAACAAAGGGCCTGTTCAACTTGCTGCTCGTGGAAGTTATATAGGTAGCCGCCTCCTGGGCGCGGCGCGCGCGTGCGCCGTGCAGCAGCAGGGAGGATCGGAGGTGAAGTCGCCCATGGCCATGGGAGGCGATGCCTGTTCGAGTTTAAGGGATACTAGTGTCGTTCATAATCATCTCGGTGGGTGATAGAATCATAGATAGCCGAGTCGGAGAGATCAGAACGAGCCGCGTACAATAAAACGCGCGTGCCTCTGGCCCTGGACCAAAATTCCCAAACGTATTCTGTGAGCGAGATAGGAAGAGAGATTTTAGTGGGGATGGCGGCGATGCGATCTGCTCTGATGATGCTCGGTCGCCGTAGCTGCGGTACTCCTCTGGATCCTTGGCGGCTTCGTCCATGGCCGGAGGAAGAGGGCTGGAGATCTGCAACCAAGTTTTGCGCCCCGCGGCGCCGCCGCTGCGCCCGTCCTCACGTAGCCTTGAGGTGAGTAGACATCATATCTGACGCGATTTCTAGTTTTCGTAGAGTAAAGCTTCCATCTTTCCTATGAAACCCCAATCATAAACGCCCCTCAGATCCGACCAATCCACTACCTCCAATTGTTGACATGGAATTTTTGCAATTTAGGGTTAGGCAAAAAATATCCACAGAACCTAGGCAATCCGCTACCACCATGCCCTTAGGTCGTCCATTACATTCACTGTTTCAGATACATGTGGATTCGGAGACTCAAACAGTGATTAGTTTTTGGTAGCTGTTCCACAGCCCTGGTAAGAGGGGAACAACACTGATTTTTTTTTCTTTCCCCCTCGTTTGGGTGTTATATTACAATTTGGCAACCTCGATCGGTGCAAAAGTTCTCGTTATTGTTTGTTGTATTACATTCCGAAACGACTTCGATTAGTGTAAAAGTCCTCCTGATGCTCGATTCCTAGCTGCGTAAAATCAAGTTTTTTCCTCCCCAAGGATTGAACAGCAAAGATAATATGGTAAATGCTATTTTTATTCTATAATACAATTGATAGTGACATCTGATTCACCATTAGGTCAGCTAACTGGCGTATTGGTGTCCAATTCATACATACGGGGCACAGGGTATGGCACTTTGATACAGACATACAACTGCCCCCAGATGCCTCTCTAAGCAAATCTGAGTCCTTTCTTTAGACATTGTCACGCATTCGGTTTTGTGAGGGAAATGGCTCAGTGATTCCCTTTTCGTTGCTCTAACATTACGAGTAGGTATAATGTGTGCTTATGTGTCATGGATGTCTTATGGACCATATTTCTTCACTTGTTCTATGGGATGATCGTTTTGGTTGTTGTGAATCCAGTGCATTGGTTGTTATGAATCCAGTGCATTGTAATTTCTCTGGTATATGTTAGATGTCTGATCAGCATAAATTCTTTCGCGGCAGATTTTAATTATGCTCACCGATTTTGAATAGTTGACACTTTTTCATACATCAAGCACCTGAGAGTTAAACAGAAAAAGAAACTAACTGCATCTCTCGAAACTACTGCCTATTGTAGAGATTTTCAAATTGATTTCTGACCAAGGTCTCCTGAAAATTGGACTTCTCCTTAAATAGTTGACAACTTGACAAACTTTGCTGTTCTTCAATTTGACGTCACCATTTTACAGTTTGCATTTTCTTCCTGCTGTTCTGTGGCTCTTGGTTTGTATCTAGTTGCAAACTGTGTTGATGTTATTACTGTACATGCATCGTTAACTTTATGATCCTTTTGGATCCATTGAATGTTGATACTTCACACCCTTGCCTCTTACAATTCCGCCATAGGCATGGGTATTGCGCTGTCTTTGTGATTTTAAGCAGTAACAGTAACTCTGTTGTACTAATACCATAGTTTAAAGTTTCTTTTTACAGTCTTGCATGGTTCACCATCCCTTGAACTAAGGAACATCCCATCATATTCCCATGTTAACATGATGGCTTATATTTATTCGAACAAACTTAACAATCGTATGGGCTGTTGCTGTCAAATATTTTGATCAGGATAATCATAGTATCATCTTACATTATGGGTTCAGATGCAGAATAAAACTTGAGGAATATATGCAAATATTTAAGTCCATATATTCCACTGCTTGTATAATTTCCTGCTAAACTTTGATTGATCTGAGTGCATGTTGAAGGGCTTGAGACGTTTCTCAACTGAGGGTGGGGAGATAAAGAATGCTGGGAGTGCTCTGCATATCTGGTGGCAATGGTGAGTGCACAAGAAGTCAGGAACACAATGTAATTGGTTGTGTTTCACTTTGTAGAATTTCGATTGAGTTTTTTCCTGCGTATCATCAAATGTACCTGTTGTTAATGAATAGATAGTTATTCCCACCTACCCCATTATTTTCATACACTTCTCATTTAAACTGCACAAAAGAACAAAGGAGTCCACAGTGTTTACGTTTTAGTCAAGTTCAATTATACATTCATAGTTCATAGAAGGGTACAAACCCCATTCATCTGAAAAAGTATACATGCCACCAAGTGTATCCAAATGGAACTTGATACGTTAGTTCACCCATGACCCATGTGTTTTCCCCCCAACTACTGATTACTTTCACCAAGTTTAAAAAATTATGGGCTGTGTCATAACCTACTGCTGTTAAAATGATTATGGTATCAAGTTATAAACTTATGTGAAACTAAACATTAATTAAAGAGAAATCACGTTACAATTATGGTATGAAGTCATTACATGTTGGTGTTATATTGTATAAATTTTTCATCACATGTTGGTCTTATATTGTATAAATTTTCCTCTTTTTTTTTTTTTTACTTTTTAGGTACTTATAAATCTTTGTTTGCAGTAACCTCACAAGTTAATATATATTTTCTCCTTTTATAGGCCTAGAAACCGTATCAGAAATGCAAGTGAAGGAGACAAGGCCAGGTTTAAATTTGCATGCTCAGCGCTTGTCTTATCGTCAGCATTGCTTTATATGTACAAGTCCCTCTATTTCCCAGGAAGGAAGTTTATAGCACTAAGGGGGCGGGATTGATCGTGTGGTTGCCTGGTCGCCGTATCCTAGTATTTATCTGTCTGGAGTCGTGTGTGTTCAGGTAACTGGCAAGCATATGAAGTTACCAGAGTCATGTTTGGCCTTGCTGAGTGTAGGTCAAATGCTACAATGTTTATGGATGGTTGTCAGGCACATGAATGCTTGTAGATGTCTGTTGTGAGACTTCTATGGTATGGTAAGGAACCTATTTACCTTTGTTATGACATAATCCAATGAATGTGTCCTGTGAATTTGGAATGAAAGCATCAAGTGGTAACCGGATCTGCTGCCAGTTGAATTCTACAAGCATGGATACCCTTTTTTTCCCCCTCGAAAAACCTATGGATACCGTTTTGTCATTGATTTTTTAGCTGAGTTGAACACACCACTTTTCCTTTTCGAGGGAACATTTTGTCTAAGGTAACCGATTTTGTGGTTCTATCAACACATCATAGTGAGTGTTTTAAAGTCTTTGGAGAATCTTGCACCATGTACAAGGGTAGCCGATTTTATGCCAAAGTTTTAGACTTGCGTTGCACCAAGTAAGCCTGCTGGTGAAACAGAGTTGTTCTGACGTCGATTTGACATCACATAAAAGATTACATTTTTCTTACATTCTACATTACAGTGATCGTCCTGATCTGTTTCATTTGCATGTGAGTGTGTGCGTTAGAGCGAAGTTTCTTGACCATTTCAGGAATTATAAATGTGTGTGTGTGCGCGCGCGCGAGAGAGAGAGAGAGAGTCGATCCCACGCCGCTTATTCACTCTGAAGTTGCCACAGTCAAAAGTTCCTCCAAATGCTCCGATGGGCTGCCCGTGATCAGCACTCACGCTGCCTATCTACACTCAAGAAGGCACAACAAAGTTGCAGTTGAACGGCGGCTAATCCCATGTGTTTGAACTAGAGCAGAGGAAGTTGCGTGTTCACCTGCTGGATCTGGAAGAAGGCACTAGAAATCTGGTCTGGGCCGTTACATGGGCGGCAGGGCCATTGCTCAATCTTTTCGGAACAAGCGCAAGTATCTGGAGTTCGTTATGATAGAAAGATAACTCCCTATATCTTTGTACACTGCTGCGGTGTTCTCTGTACATGCTTTACATATCATTTTGTAAGAGAGAGAGAGAGAGAGAGAGAGAGATCGGTATTACGTGCAGCTTACCGTTTCATCTCTGTTGTACCCTTCATCCGTTGTTTGTTTACACATTTGCCTGTGACAAAATTCCACGAAACTGGCATGGGGGGCTTAGTTTTCTCTGTGATCACCCTGAAAATTGTTGTTCCAGCCCGGATGAGAGTTACTGATGGATGCCAGGTTGAGCACTTAGTCGTGCTGGGCGTGGCACCCTCGACCTCGAACGCTCGAAGGCTTCACCACAGAGCAGTCACGGCTCCACTTTTTACTTACATCGATAGGACTCCGTCCACGTGGAAAGCCGCACAACACCAGTATGATTCAGAGACTCCATATCCATCATGTAACGAAGCCACAATTTTGGATCATCCATGTTTGCGCTTGCCTGGGTTGCTCCGATATATGTATGCTCCTCTGCTTGAACCTTCATCTGCTGCAAGCCTGCAACGGCCAAGAGACAGTCAGATAGAGTGGCATGCCATCGTGGTGCAATTGAGCAGGAGGGCCTTGTTCTACTTCGATTCAGTCATCCATCCAGTCATCTGCAGAAAGATTGGGTGAAACCGAGTTGGAGGAGGAAATCGGACGGTCCAGGTTGTAAAAGAACACGTACAGGTTCCTCCAAATGCTTTGACGGGCTGCCCTCGAACAGGGATCCACGCTGCCTATCCACACTCAAGCAGACACAACAAAGGTGCAGTGGATCTCCATGCGTTTTGAACTAGTAGAGCAGACGAAGTGGCGTGTTCACCTTCTGGACCTGGAAGAAGGCAGGTCTGGGGCGATACGGCAGGGCCATTGTTGAGCGCCGGACGGGCCATTGTACACGGGGAGCCGTAGTGTCGCAGATGAAGACGATGTTGTAGAGGTCGCTGCTGATGGTGCCGAAGAGCCACCCGAGGACGACGCAATCCATGCGCATCCAGTCGGGGGAGTCGAACTCGAACTGGGCGGCATCGGAAAGGACATGTGTACTTCCCAAGGGTGATGCGGAACTGGCCACGCCACGGCGATGCGAGTAGTCGGAACGCGCACCTTAATGTTTCTGTACGGTCACCGCTTGAACATGCAGATTGGCTAGAGCAGTGGCTTCATGAAGAACAACTGAACAAGGGCTTGTTCATCTTGCTGCTACACCGCCTCCTGGGCGCGGCGCGTGCGTGCAGCAGCAGGGATCGGGGGTGCAATCGCCCATGGCCGTTCGAGTTTAGCGAAAGCTATAGAGGTCGTAGGAGGATACGAATGTCTCGGTCCTCTCGGATACCATGTGGAAAGAATTATCCTCGCGACTGTTGCTTCTTGATTGAATTCGGAGAGAGAACGAGCCGCGCGCGGGTAGACAATAAAACGGGTGCTTGTGCCGGTGCCCCCGGCCCCGAACCACCGAAAGACCAAAATTAACGTATTCTGCGAGCGAGATCGGTGAGGATCGATGGCGGCGATGCGATCTGCTCTGATGATGCTCGGCCGCGGTGGCTGCGGTTCCTCTGGATCCTTGGCGGCTTCGTCCATGGCGGAGGAAGAGGGCTGGAGATCTACCACCAAGTTTTGCGCCCCGCGGCGCCGTCGCTCCGCCCGTCCTCACGTAGCCTTGAGGTGACTCGACATCTTATCTGACGCGTTTTCTAGTTTTCGTGGAGTAAAGCTTCGATTTTTCCTTATTGTTTTGTGTATTACATTCGATTTTAATGACTTCGATTGTCCTGGTGCTCGACTCCCAACTGCGTAAAAAATGAGTTTTTTTTTTTGCTGGCTAAGGATTCCACATCAAATAGAAAAGAGTAGAACGATATTTTTTGTTCAGTAGCACGGTTGATAGTGATATCTGATTCACCACTAGGTGAGCTATCTGGCTTATTGGTGCCAACTCATTTATACTGGGCACAGGGTGTGGCACCCAATTCATACATATGGGCATACAAGTGACCCCAGATGTCATTATGCGAGAAGATATTGGTTCAACGATTTCCTTTTCACTGCTTCAACATTTACGTGTATGCATAATGTGTGCTTATGTTTCATGTATGTCTTATGGGCCACATATTTCTTCACTTGTCCTATGGGATGATCGTTTTGGTTGTTGTGTATCCAGTGCATTGTAATTAATGAGTTATACAATTGCTACGATATGTTAGATGCCTGTTTCAACCTCTTGCAGCAGGTTTGAATTATGCGCACCGATTTTAAATAGTTGACTTCGTGACAAACTTTGTTCTTCTCCAATTTGACATGTTGCAGGGTTTGCGACGTTTCTCAACTGATCGTGGCCCGGCGCAGAATGCTGGCAGTGTTCTGCATATGTGGTGGCAGCGGTGAGTGCACAAGAACACAATGCTGGGCTTGGTTTTGAGTTTTTCCCTGCTTACACAATCATCAAGTATACCTGTTGACTGTTGTTGATGATAGATAATTATTCTCACCCACAGACATCCCATTATGTTCATACACTTCTCATTTAAACTGCACAAAAGAACTTCAAAGGAGTCCAAAGTTTTAGTCAAGTTTAATACATTAATATTCAATAAAGGGTACTGACCTCATTAATTTTCCACCCATGACCCATGCTGTGTTTTTGTTTTTCAAATATTGATTACTTTCACCATGTTAGAAACACATTATGGGCAGTGTCATGATCTACTGCCCTTAAAATGATCACGGTATCAAGTAAATTAATCATCAGTTAAAGAGAAGCCACGTTCAAGGGTAGAATCACTGTTGAAGTACTATATCTGTTATTTCTGACCATAATTCATTACATGTTGGTGTTATGAACATAATTATTTTACCTTTTTAGGTACTTGTAAATCTTTGTTTGCCTCAAAAGTCACTAACCTCACAAGGCTCCCCTTTTTTGTTCTCCTTTAATAGGTCTAGAGACCGTATCAGAAATGCAAGTTATTCAGAGAAGGCTAGGTTTGAATTTGCATGCTCAGTGTTTTTATTATCATCGGCAATGCTCTTCATGGTGAAGCTCCTCTACTTCCCAGGAAGGAAGTCCATAGTAGGGAGGCGGGCTTGATTGTGTGGTTGCCGTGCCTGGTTGATGTATCCTAGTTACCTGTGTAGAGTCATGTATGCTCAGGTCATATGCTACAGTGTGCCTGGTTGATGCAAGCCTTGCTGAGTGCAGGCCATATGCTACAGTGTGTATGGTTGTCAGAACATAAACATGCTTGATGCTTGTCTATTGTGAGGCTTCTGTAGTATTGGAGCAGCCGCAACGTTGAGTAAAAGCGAACCATGGAGAGAAAACATCGAACCATACACGTTGTGGAAAAAGAACCGTATGTGTCAGAAACAAAAATCGCATTCCAACTCGGTTCGAACCATGCCGCACCAGCCAAATAGAATACTATTATTTCTGGCCCGAAGCTACGCATTGATCGCACGAAGAGCAACGATAGGAGAGTGGAAATAATACTTTAGTCATCTGTAGGGTCATCTACAGGTCCCACACACGATACGCAGAACGAATCGAGCGAAAGCGAACCGAACTCTCACCGTTCGGTTCGACGCAGCGTTGCGGGTGCCCTCTTTCTTATGACATAATCGAATGAATGTGTAATGTGAGTTTGGAATGAAAGCATTGAGCGGAGCTGGATCTGCTACCATTTTACATTCTATAATGGATGCCGTTTTGCATTGATTTTTAGCCTAGTTGAACAGTGTGTTTTTTATTTTTTTCTTTCTTTTTTGTGTGTCTTTGTATAACGTTGCACCACAGAAGTTATATAGGGTGCGTTCGACGCATGGGGTCTAAATTTTAGAGGGTTTTGCAACGAATATTTTAACTACAAATAAAGTTTAATTACAAAACTAATTTCAGAACTCCGCTCGAATTTACGAGATGAATCTAATGAGGGTAATTAAGCCGTAATTAGACGATAGTTACTGTAGCATCACTGTAGCAAAATATAGATTAATTAGGCTCATTAGATTCGTCTCGCGATTTAGAGGGGGGGTTGTGACATAGGTTTTGTCATTAAATTAATAAAAGTAGTTTTAAATAGCAAGATTCTCTTTGATGTGATGGGTGCTAAAAATTAGAGGGGGTGCGCCGAACGCACCCATAGCTGCTTGAAGTTTCAAACTTACGCTGCCATTTGAACATCTGACGCTTCTGATGATCACTTAAAAGATTACATTTTCTTGCCATCTGCGTTCAGTTATCACCCTTTTGTAATCTGTTTCATGCATCATCTTTGAATCTAAAAATACAAGGTGTGAAAATCAGTGAGCTCCCTAGTATACACAGCAAGCAATAGAGCTAAGGTTCCTGACCATTTCAGGAATTATGAATGTAGAATACATCATGTTCGCTACAATGCCAGGTGTCAGCTACCTTTGATCTATCTATCTGACGTATTTGAGAAACAGAAAAAAAACAAACCTATAACCTGTGTTGATACAAAGTATATACATAGGTTAGAGAGGAGCTATAAAGTCAATCCCACGCCGCCTATTCACTCTGAAGTCGCCACATCAAAGTTCCTCCAATGCTCTCTGATGGGCTGCCGTTGAACAGGACCCACGCTGCCCATCCACACTCAAGCAGACACAAGAAAGTTGCAGTGGAACGGCGGCAGAGCCCATGCGTTTTGAACTAGAGCAGAGGAAGTAGCGTGTTCACCTTCTGGACCTAGAAGGCACTGGAAATCAGGTCTGGGGCAATTACATGGGCGATGCGGAAGGGCCATTGCCCAATGTTGTCGGAACAAGCGCAAGTATCTGGTTTGCTATAATAGAGAGATAACTCTCTATGTCTTTGTACACTGCGATGTTCTCTGGACACCTTGGACGCAGCATTGAGGAAGCACGCTCCAGGACACCTGCTATATAAGCAGGGGGGTGCCGCGAGTCGCTAAGCCGCTGCATGAAATTGGAGAAGGAACTTTTAAGGGAATTGAAACAGTAGTAACCATATCTTCTAGTGACAATATATGTTAATCCTTTACCTTGATTGAAATAACTGTTGCAATGCAGTTGGATATCAGGTTGGATGGAAGCTGTGCATCACGAACCACAGCTTCAGATTCCCGGCCAGTACAACTTCTGCTCGATTTGATGTGCCTACCTCTTCATCATCAGAGTTTGCCTATACAATACACCGAGTGCAACTATGAGAAAAACTGTTCGCACAGAATTCAGCAGTTAGCAGCTAGGCTGTAAACTACCTGCATGGCTTCGACAACAATGTGCCGGGCTTGTGAAAGTGATCTTTCGATAAATGAAGTAACATATGATTCCAGCTCATCAGTGTGACCAAATTTATTCTCTGGGCGACCTCCAGATAGTGCAGCGCCATTAGATGTACATCGAGTTGGTGGTCCACTGTTTTACAGCGATTTCAACCTGCAAGCAACGTATCAACCGAAAATTAGTCCTAAGATTCTAGGATCATGAGATACTGCATTCCACAGAACAGTCAAGGACAGAGCAGCAGTATGCGAATTGACAGCTGCTATAACCTGCATATGCATCCTATCTAAAACCTTAGATAATATCCTTATGAAAGGAATTGGGGCAGAATAGAACCTTAAGATGTTCATCTGGTATTAGAGGCAGCCTTTTGGGCTGCTCGGGAACAGAAACTCCATTTGTAGATGATACAATGTATTGCTTGGTGTACAGTTAGGAATGTGCTTCAACTCCAGTACGCTGTGCGCTTTATTTGAAAGGTAGCTCCTCATGTCAGGACGATTATCCAACCAATTAACAGGCATACAATCAGTATCCTGAAGATAAATAAGTTTAGTTATGCCTCATATCAAAACATAGTATCATACATTCTGAGATTCTCAACAAAATGAATGCAAAAGATTGCTAATAGTAAAATATGATCCAAAGGCCAGGACATGGATAGTGGTAACTACAACGATTGCAACATACAGCAAAAAATACATAATGATCATATGCCAGATAAAGACAATAATTGGTATGTAGTGATTAGTCATCATTACCATATCAACATATAGCTGGAAAAGTCTACACTCTACAGAGGTTGACCGCATGTTTATTATAGAAGGGGTTGATAACACGCTTCTGAATATATTTTATTCGGTTTAAAAATGCTAATAATCCTGAAAAAGGCGAAATGCTAGACACTATTCTACTGCAATGGTAAAGTGATGACAGCGATGCTTAATGAGAAAGAAGTATGAATTTCTGCCAGAAGAAACTAATAAATGAAGGCTTAAAACTCCCTCCCTCCCATTTTATAAGGCCCACACTTCTTTCAAAATTCAAACTTGTAAACTTTGACTAACAATTAGGATTTAGTGATACAAAAGTGGTGCCGCTAGACTTCTATTTCAATGTACCTTCGTATGATTATGATTCTTTACTATTAACAATAATTAGATGAAAAATATATGTCAAAGTAAATTTTAGAAGACTATTCCTTATAAAATGGGGAAAAGGGAGTATGTGAAAAGGCAATGGAAGCAACTAAAACAGTGGACATACCTTCACTATATCGATGCCAAGGTCAGAGGTTATTAAAATGGACCTTGTAAAATCCCGGCCCATCATTAACACTTTGCCATCACAAAGTTCTCTAGAACTTGGATGACGAACAATGACCTGCTGGCCAATTGAAAAATGGCTTAGCTAGGTCCGCGGGAAGAGAATCCCGCGAACCATCACCTAATTGAGCATAAATTTTCCTAACTTTCTCCCGATAATCCTCAAGCTTTTCTTTTTCAGCAGCCAGAAAATGATCAGAAAAGCGCCGGGGTTACCGAGAGAACTGCATTAAGAATACAGTCAGGGTATAGCACAAATAAATACACATCAGAAAAATTGAGGCAAATAGGAAAATGCTGTAAGCTTCTAAGGTTTGCTAGCGAATACCTTCGTATTGTGCTCCACTCAGATCTAGTCAGCCTTGAAAGGTGACACAAATTTGCATGATTCAAGTAGCTCACAAACTCATTATCTGAAAACCATGATAATCAACAGCGCTGTAGAACCACTCATATGTACACCATCTACGAAGCAATTGAGATGACAAACAGTGCTGCAATTTCCTTGCCTGTACCATAACCAAGTGTTAGGAGAGAAGTCTAAGCATAGGGCACATCTCAATTGACAACACAGATACATGAAAGCATAAAACACCTGCAAATTATCTGAAACCTCCATTGCATGGCACATGCGTTTGTTTTCCTGACACATTTCAGACTTTCTTTTGGTCCTTCTTGATATTTTAGTTTCAGTCTTGATTTTGCTGGGGCACTGAGGCCACTTCAACAGAAATATTGTATATGTTTCCGGCATTGCCGCTTTTCCAGAGTCAGAACACAAGGAGGAAGCCTCAGTGATATTGACCTTTGTGCTTCAGGTATAACTGAATTATCAACAGAAATGTTCTTTTCTTTAGCAGACATCTAAAACCAAATGAATGGAAACAGAACTATCATGAGACAACTTAAGAGACACTGTAACACAGGAAACACAAAAATGCTGACTCATATTTAGGATGACTTCAAACAATAAGCAGTAAGTAAAACAGTGTAAGCCGTGCATCCATTGATCAACATATAACCCATCTAAACAAGAGTTTCAGCGGACAGTTAGGCATATTATTGATCAACATGCATACCCGTCGAAACAAACAAGAGTTTCAGCGACAGCGAGGATTATTAAATCAAATGTAAACAAAAAAGAATTTACAGTGAAAAATGATGCATCTAATTGAGAAAACAATTCTGGAGTGAACGACAACAGTATCCCGCATTTAATAGAGTTATTAGTCACATCTGACTCCTCCAA
>JAAXCT010003143.1:0-43576 GCA_012490785.1 Eragrostis nindensis | reverse complement strand
AAAAGTAGCCCACGGGTCGTGTCTAGCTGTCGGCCAAGCCTTGGTGCACTAGGATGCACAACCTGGTGCACAACCACGCATTGCCTAGCCGTCCTAGTCAGGTCATGCTTGGTGTGGCCCCGTGCCGTGGTGGGGTTGGGCTAAACTTTATTTATTTTTTATTGCTTCATGTTGTGTGCATTAGTATGATGTAATGCATAAGGAGGAACCCATTATTGTTGTTGACCACCTCCATTGAGGAATGCTGGCATGGAAATGGTCAGGAGTCCAGAGTTGCTGAATTATATGCAGGCCCGTCCCATGAGGGGGGTCGGGTGTGCGACACCCTGGGCCCATGAGTGGGGGGCACATGCGCGTGTCCACCTGTAGTACATGTACATTTATTCAGCTAGGCCTTTTGCCCTTCTCACATTCCTATTCATGCAAACGATGCGGTGTGGGGCGACCATGTGACGTAATGTTTCCCCGTCGCAAATCAAGACTCGCAAGTTTGGGATGGCTGGCAATATCCATATTATCAATGTAGTACCAACTCGAAGCTCTTTCTCTGGTATGCATCGAACTTCTTGGCCACTAGGGTGAAAGATCTGGATGTACCTAGGGTTGCATGAGATTACCTACGGTGCTTGGCTAACCAATCCATCCCCCCGGATTACCTCAAGACTAGGAGAGGGTAGAAAGAGTGAGGTCGGCTAGAAAGGTTAAGCCCTCAATGGAAAGTCTCACTCCCAAACCTGTGTGTGCACCTAATATCACCGCAGGTGAGCTGGTTATCATGGGGGTCTAAGTGGGGTCTAGGCAGGTTATGCTTCTGTGCAAAGTTGGTGGATATGTACGAACATGTAGCTCCAGAATCGAATAAGACAGATGCCTTAATGCCATTAACTAAAAACATACCGTACACCACGTCTGGGGCAGCCTGGGCTTCTTCAGCGCTCAGGTGGTTGAGGCAGCCACGGGTTGCGGATCCCCTGTGCTGAGTTCCTGGTGTGGGGGTGTTGACCTTGTCAGGGCATTCCGCCATCTTGTGGCCAGGCTTGCCACACTTGAAGCAGGTGATGAAAGGCACACCGCCTGTTGATGCTGGCGTCGGTGTCTTCCAGTTGCTGGACCTGGGTGCAGAGCGTCGTAGTTGGGACGATCACGGTAGAGCGTAGCGGTCCTAAGCTTGGTGATCAGACCCAGAGCGGTGAGGCGTAGCATAGTTTGGAGCAGGACGGGAGTAATTGTTGTTGTAGGTACACCCTCCACGGCTCGAACCAGAACCCTGAGTGTGACGAGGGCGTCCCTATCGGGAGTCCTCATGGCGACGCTTGTTGTGGTGGGGCATCCGTGAGTGGCTCTCAGAAGGGCACTTCCTGTCAGGCTTCTCCCTGAGAGCATGTCAGCAGCACGGTCTTTCTCAACCTGAATGCAACGGTCGACGAGGCTCCTCAGGCGGTGGAACGTCTTGCCTCCCAACGCGGCTCTGATGCGCGGGTTCAGTCCCTCGTAGTAGTAGTGAATGCGTTCATCCTCTGAGGTAGCACACGCCCTTGGCGCATAGCGTAGCAGTACCGTGAAACGGTTGGTGTAGTCGTTGATCGACTCGTTGCCCTGAGATATGTTTGCGGAACTCATTCTCCTTAGCCTTTAGAGCACCTGCGGGGACAAGTAGGCGCTGAACTCGTCGGCGACTCTATCCCAACCATGGTCTGGTTTGGTGAGACGCGACGTAGCTGTCCCTTCTCCCCAGGAGCGTGCTGCTCCAGTGAGCTGGTGAGTTCCGGCCAGAAACACTCCTCGTCATTGCAAGTAGTAAGGCCGAGCTTCTTCTTGATCTCGTACAGCCAGTCTTCAGCATCCATGGGCTCCTTGCAGATACCGTCAAAGGTGGGTGGCTTGAGCTTCAGGAACCCCTCGAGCTTCCTCGAAAGTCTTGCTGATAGTTGCCTCCATTGTTGTGACGGTTGGCGCCATCCACCAGCCGCGCCAGTAGCTGTGTCTGCTGAGCCATCACCTCGGCCAGATTGGGTGGGGGTGGTGGCGGTGGTGGTGGCGGCGGGGTGTGGCGCTCCTCCGCCTCCGCCTCCTGGAACGTGCTATTCTCCGTTGCGGCGGCTGGTTTCCTCCTCCTCCACCACCAGGTTGATCGGTGGGGGTTGGTTTTCTCCTCCATTCCTCCGCCTCCAGGGCTGATCGTGCGGTGTGGGTGCGCGTGGTGCTTCCTCCTCGAAGTTGATGCGGCCACCGACACGTACACGTCCTCCCCCACTCCACGTCCACGTCCCACTCCCCGACCACCAGGGCCACGAAGGGGATAGGGGAAGGCTCATGACGGTTCAGGCGAGCTGAGCGGCGGACTCCTGACATCCTGTACATGTTGCAGGAACCAACTGTTTAGTGCTGGTGTTATGATTACTAAATTCAATATAATTAGATAATTTCTAAGATTTAAAAGCATTTCATTCTATCCAACACTCATCAAAGAACGAAAAGAACCATGAAAACTCGATAAGATCCAATCACCCATTACATGGTTGATTATTAATGACATGTCTGATAATTTAGCGAGTTCATTCTACTCGTACATCATGTCATAGAAGCATCTAGTACATGGTAGCTGCTACATATGGGTAGGATCTAGGATAGGGTCTACTCATGGTGAAGGTAGTGTGGTAATCACGCAGGGCCCATCACTCCTCATCGCCTCCAAGGAGTACACAGCGGTAGGAATACGACTGTTGCTCGCTATGATCTCGTCGTCATTCATGTGCAAACGGTTGGTGAACTCGTAGGCCTCTGCCAACTCCTTGGTCTTCGGGACTGGGCCTAGGTGACAGGCTTCCAAGTTCAGGTTGCACTTGGCTGTCTTGAATTTCTCTGTCCTTGCGCGCTTGCGCTCTGGTTCTGGTAGCTTCCCCATCACTTCCTCGTACTCTTTTACGTGCCTTGTGTCAGACCACACCCAAGCTTCTATGGTAGCGTCGATCTTCCACTCAAGGAACTTGATTTGGATAATTTTCTCTATCAGGTGCCCTTGGTTGCATAGAGCTCTCCTCTGAACCTGGTCGAGCTCCTCTTGCAAGGCCTTCATCTGTTCTCGAGAGTCATCATCTCAAGCGCATTCTTCCTTTCTAGGGCTTGACCTCTTTTGTTATTCTTTGTCATCTCATCGAGCTTGTCTTGCAGCTCAGTGATCTTGCTGTTCATGTAGCAATTCCCATTGCCAATGTCTCCTACCTTGTCCTGTAGGTCCTTGATTTCCTTCCTGTGAGCAGCTAGAAGTTTTTTCTTGTCACTGCATGAGCTCTATGGTAAACTTCAATCTCTCAATTTCAGCATCCTTCTGCTTGCATTCTTCATCTGAGTCCATCTTGGCTATGCGGGCTTGCTGTTGCTTCCTCTCTAGTGCTTCTATGTACCTGTCCTGCTCAATCATGAGCGCAGTGGCAGCGTGTAACTTCTGGTTCTCTTCTCACCGGCAAGGCATAGCTCAATTGCCTCTCCTGCTCTGGAGGAAGGAGTAGTGGGTCTGGAGCCTGAGGAAACGTCTTGTACTTCGAGTGCTCATTGTGCTCGCGATTGTCCCTCATCAAACTCGAAGTGCCTTTCTTGCAACTGCCTGAATCCCTTCTTCAATTGAGTCTGCAAAGGTGAACTCAGAGAATCCTTGGATCCAAGGTAGAAACGTCCCCTTTGGTGTTGTCAACGTGGGCGGTGACAGTCCCTTCAATGCCTCCATCTGAACCAGGCTTCCCCGTGCAGTAGTACTTGAGGGTCCTTGAGGGGACTCCAAGGGATGCTGCAGCGTCTCCCAACTGTCGGACAAAACCTTCGTAGGGCGGTGTCTCAACAACACTACGATACGGTCCAGGTGTCCTGGCCCTAGCGGTGGCCCGAGGCTCGTCATCCTGCACGTTTTAAGAGGAAAAAGGGTCAGCAAGTCCATATGTAAGATAAGCCACTGCATAAAAGTAAATGCAAGTTGTAATATAACCAAAGAGATGGTTTTGGTCATCGTTTTCTAACGTCCATTTCTAGGGTTTCGTCCTAGGGTCAAGCAAGGAGCTGATACCAACTGAAACAACCTCAATTTTTCCGCGAAGGGAAAATCCACAGATTGATACAACAGTTGAGAATCATATCCTCACATCGTCATCAAGTACCATAATTTAAGTCTTACAAATATTTATTACATCGCCACATGGCGGAAATAGAAAGATAAACATCCAGAATAGCTTTGCGAAGATAGAAGATTCTCCAAGCTCGAGCGTAGGCCCAAAACCCTCAATCGCTATAGTCCTCGCTAGCAGTGTTGTAACCATTATCACCTGCGTGCCGATTATCAGTACGATTTGTACTGGCCACTCCCACCCTATGCATTGCTTTGTGGAATTGGATGCAATAGGATAATAACAAGCAGACCTAATATGGCTCTGGTTTTCCTATGCATAAAGTAAATCATATTTTAATAAAGTTTATCCAATTTTAACCATCATCCCATCCATCTCATCCCATCCATCAACCCATCCATCACACACCACCCCCCAACCCCCATCACAATACACCACGCTCACACGTGGCCGCTAGGACGACTCCCTCTCGCCCATCACCGTATATGGCCCCAAGCCGTGGGTAATAACCCAGGGGAAAAGAATACTTCCTCTCACTAGTCCAGAAAGCAGACTTCATTAGGAAGGTCCATAGCCGAAAAGATGGCATATGTATCGATCGATCAACCACACACTCTGCAGAGGTTCTAACTAACCACAAGATCCACCCTCATTGCTGACCGTCGTCAACTTAGGCGAATGCCGACCCGCTACGAGCCTAGAGTTGATAACATCCTACCTCTCGGCCCTGGCCATCGAGACTGTGAGACATAGTACCAGGCCAAGGGGTCACTATGTTGTCTAAGGAGGGTGTGGGTCCGCGATGCCCGTACCTCCCTACACGTTCCGCTTAACTCCAAGCAGTAATGTACCAACTCTACCAAGCGCATAGATCGTCTCTCCCCCACGGAAAGCGAGTGGTAAGTAAAGGATTCCCATGAACGGTCCCTGGCCCGACAGTTTCCTAGGGTGGCTAAACAGGGCATCTTCTCGTGAGGTAGTCAATACCCCGTACCATTACAGTACCTTCCATTCCGGGGCTTCGCACCACAAAGCTCTCCATCTCGGAACCTCAGACCATATCCAGTAACCCGCCACAGGTTCTCCGATAGATGGGGGCACCCAGGAGTACCCCCTGGCAAGACTTGCTCCAAAGCTCGTCGTATATCCCTGCTCGGCCGACTCAACCCTTACACCCAAGTCACACACGCGAAAGCCCATCACCCATATCCATAACCATATCCAAATCCCGCCCATTCCCCGATATATCCATCCATCCCATAACTCATCTTCCACCACGCGAAGCATCAAGCGTAGTAGAGAGTATAAGCAGCGAAATAATAGCATAGCATCTTCCACCACGAGGATGCCCCCTCCCGACTCGTACGCGGGCGGCCGAAGCCCTAGCCGTCGTATAGGAGAACCGGATGACAGCCGGGACCGGGAGTAACCTGGCCCCTTCTGTCAGTGACGTCCGGGTATGGTCCTCGGGTGAGGAAAGTCCCGGCGGGTACGGGAATTCAAATTGATAGGGTGGTGCGGGCCCTCGGTGCTTGGGCGAATCGCAAATATGCCCTCGGGCCACGCCTTCCTTCTTATCCCCTGCGCTGCGCCTGCCCTCCTCCCTCCCACAGCCTCCTCCTTCCTTTCCCCTCCCTTCCTCTTCTCCGCAGACACCAGGCCGCCAGGCGCAATTTCGCCCTCGATTCGCCCGGCCGCCAGCGGGATTCGCTCCGCCCTGCGCGGATCTGACCGATTCAGCCATGACGATGACCAAGACAAGGGCGCCGCCAAGACAAGGGGCGCCGCCGAGACCAGTGGCGCCGCCAAGACCAGGGGCGCCGCCAAGGCCGATGCCAAGTAAGAACAACGAACGGAATCGAATCTATGTTCTTCGTTTAATTCTTCGTTGTTCGTCGAGTAGATCTGTTCCGTGGTGTCCCAAGCATTCGATTTATTTAATGCGCCGCCTTAAGTTGGTTTTGACTCTTTGTTTCTTGACCGTCTCTATCGTTGATTGATTTCTGCAGGCTTGCGGTGAAGAGCAAGGGGGCAGAGAAGACCCTTGTCTCGGGCAGTGGGGGGAATGCCGGCAAGGACCCTGTCAACGGCAGTAAGGGGAAGGCCCCCAAGACCATCAGGGACATTATGGAGGAGATGCTACGAGGCAGTAAGAGGAAGAAACTCACCGTCAGGACTTTGTGGAGGAGGTCCGCCGACAACCCGGCCTGATCCCAACATGCCCGAGGCCTCAATGCCCTTACTTCATATTCCTGTGAGATGAGATGCGACGACTTTTTTTTATTCACAGATTTATCTATTTTCGATTAGATGCTGTTTGTGGAACTTAGTTAAATCTGTTATTGACGGATGTACAGGGATGAATTCCGCAAGAACAATGGGAACATATCTGGTTTTGAGGTAAGTTCCCCCAACAAATCAACCAACCTTTACTACTTTATGACCCACCGATTGTACTATTATTATCTACTATGACTTTTGCTTATCGTTATTTTTTGCCCTTTTCCTTGTGGAACTTTTCAGCTTGGACTAGCTGCCCAGGCCAAGTGGAGTTCCCTCAGCAAAGAGGTAAGCTTCCTCCACACATTACTAACACCTTCTGAAAGTAGTTTTGTGGTCGGGTTAGATTCGACTAAAAGCTTTGTGCTGTTTGGTTAACATTTGTACGCTTGTTTGTGGATTGTAGGGCCGGGCTACATATGCAGCCAAAGCTAACAGCAACTGCAACGAGTGTAAAAAGGCCATGGCTGTGTCTACAACGGTGAGGTAGAGAGACTTGCATACTTCAATTTTCTTTGTTTATGTATATTTATGTATATACTGTTTATGCCGGTCATTTATTTGATTGAGTGGTGAAGAGTATACTAACTGGATCATGTGTTTCGCTTCCTCAGAGCCCCCTACCAGCGAGGAAGATGAAGAGAATGAGTTCGACGAGGTATACAAATTTCTTAGTCTTGAAAGCCTTGCTTCTAAACTGCTTACATGCTTGAAAGCTTTGCTTCTAACTGCTTAATGGTCCATAAACTGATGGATGCATAGCATGCTCATGTGTTAAGCAAGGTTCTACATTTGCTTCTCTAGAATGTAGGATAGTATCGGATTGATTCAATCAAACCAGATTCATTGTTGAAAGTCTTAAAACAAATCTGTCTTCCCTTTGTTTGCAGGACAATATAATGATGATATATGGTTCTGATGATGCACCATGCTTCGTCCGGCAATGGAGCGGCGACACAAGGCCCCGTGGCGAAAAACTATAAAGAGCCTTAATTATTCAGTTCCGTGGCAAAAAGCTATAAAGAGCCTATATCCATGTACTAGAATTATTCAGTTTCACTCTACATTGTGACGTTTTTGCTTTTGTCGTGCTATAACGGATAGTGCCCCTTGTTGGCGCCACCGGCAGGTGGCTCTGCTTCCATTGTTGTCATCGACTAACATTGTGATAATATCAGTTTGGGTAATGTTAAATTAAGTAATCTTGTGGTCCGTATCCCTTTTCTATGTTATATTGTTGCTTTTGGTATCCGTTGCTTTTGCATTGCGTTCTCTTGTCGTGTGATTGAAAATTGCCGTTTGTGTGATGCATGTACTCTCCAGTTGTTTGGAGGCACACGGGCATAGTGTGTTTGAATGTTTTTGAAGGAATGGAATGGAGCTGGGTAAAATGATTGGTCGTGTTTTTTTTTTTTGACAAGAAACCAAAAGATGCATTAGCTAGCAGCAATCAGCTGCAACGAGAGTACAGGGATCTATAGACGCATTTTTAAGAGTCGCTGCTACAGAGCAGCTAGGAGAATGTTTGCTACTTGAGCAATTCACTCTCCTATGTAGCGGCAGGTGCCATGTTGTGCAGGTGCCATGTTTGGTTCTGTTTCTTGCTCCTTCAACTTCGTTGGTCATGGTATGGTAAAAATCCCCTTTATCTCCTTTGATTTCATTTCCTATATATATGGATTTATGGGTTTTACTTACAAATAAGGTTGTTTCTTCAAGAAAAAAAACAAGGCTTCACTCAGTCCACTTTGTTGATGTTGTAATCTTTATCAAGATATGTAAGTGCGT
Source organism: Eragrostis nindensis (assembly GCA_012490785.1). Taxonomy (NCBI): domain Eukaryota; kingdom Viridiplantae; phylum Streptophyta; class Magnoliopsida; order Poales; family Poaceae; genus Eragrostis; species Eragrostis nindensis. The sequence goes on along the minus strand of JAAXCT010003143.1, from coordinate 35,393 downwards.
GCCATGGTACAACTTATGCAGGCTTATAGATAGTCATTGAGATTTTAGTCACAAATTAATTATTCTGGAGTATAACATGATTTAAGCTTATAGAGTTTTAGTTCCTGTCATATGTTTTTTGATAGTCCTAGAAAAGACTATGGATGCTCCTTTGAGTTCCTCCATGTCCAATGTTGTCTAGATTTGTTTGGAAGGTTGGTCCAACCAAAGCTGTCGATGGTGCTTTTGCTTTGTTTGCTGACGTTAATGTGTTGTCCCCCTTGCAGGTTTGGGTTCGCAAACACTTGAAGAAAGGTGATAAATTCAGCCAATTCCTAATGTACCATGGTGATTATCACTTACTGTGACCCACTCCTTGTTTTTGCAATATTTTTACATTCTTACCCTGTAAAATTGCAAATACAATTGGCTCAATTTAGTTGAATCCCATGTGCATATCTCTTATCCTTGTGCGTCATTACTGTGATGTTCTGAAGTTCATGCTCTGCAGGCTTGGCAGATCCTTGTATTTAATATTGTCATATATAACTGAAATATATTCTATGCAGAATGTTACCTGCTATTTTTTTTCAGAATGTCCCAAATGGTCTGTCAATGCTCTTATTGTAGATCCAAAGTTGGTTGTAGTTAGGATCAGTTTATTGGATTGCATAGATACAATTGGCCATGTTATTACCAGTACAAAGATTGAATTGAGATGTTTGCATTTTGGTCTCCATGCAAACTGCACCCGAGGTTGCTCCTGCTCCTCCATTAAACTCTTGAGTTTACCAAAGATATCTAAAGTTCTAGGTTGTTAGGTAAATGTATTAGGATATCCTGGGTTAGAAAAATATTGACATGGTTCCTCTTGATTTTTCTGCATATTCAGTCATACTACAGTATTCTCATAAGTTGTAACCCAGCCGAAGTTTACAACATCCTTGTATGTATTACTATTTTCATATTTTTTTGGTTCTTATAACGAACTACGCCTTATGGTTCAGTCGCATTACTATACATTTATCCAAACTGTTATCAAAGATCGACCGATTCCTTTGTTTTTCTGCAGGTTCCAGGAAAGTTTTCCCTCATGTCTAGCGCTGGACTATTCGTTGTCTATTTTTATTGTGCAGGTCCAGTGATAGCATAAGATAAGTGTGCCTCCCATATTAAACTGAAATCTGGAGATGCACTTTATGCTGATGCAGATTGGTTTGTTGTTCATTTTGTTCTTCCAGGAGCCAAGAATTCTATAGCCACCGCTGTGCAACACCTCCTGTGCTTTGGAGATGCACAGAGCTACCAATCTGCAAGGTATGTGTTGGATGCAAAATATGCACATCTTTTTCCCAACTTTTTAGGTGTCAAGTTACATTTAAATTAGTGATAGTAAAACTGAGAAAAATAAAACAATTGCATTATAACTAGATTTTCTCTACTCGAATGAAAATATTCCACATCAACTTTGATACACGCAAATACATCTCTCATGGTTGATCTGAATGAGAGGTTGTTCTGAGGCATAAAGTTCTGATAATCTAAATTTATGTCCATGAGTTACTCTCTATGTAGTTTCTGTAATAAATAACTAAGTGGAATCATCATATAAGCTTTAAAAACCTGCTCATATGTGTTGATACGGTCCTTCACCAGATCCTTATATGCAGTGAAAGGCTCCTAAATATGCCTCATTAAATTTCTCTCCTTCCAGAGAGTCTCTGTAATTTGCTTCTTTATCATACCATCTAAGCATTCATTTTTCTCCATTGAGGACACGATCGACTTCAAGATGCACAGTTTGGATAATAGTACATTCCATCAACCAAATGATTGTTGTTTCAGCCCAGGGTGAGTTCATTCCCCCTGTACAATTGTTGGTAGGCAATCAGTTTCTTCAATTCACTAATTGCATGAAAAAATGTTGTCGCTCCCATAGACCAATCGCATGAAAAATTGACTAATTTCTTCCATTCTTTCATGGTAATAGCAATGACACGTCAACTGCGGTGTGTGTGCAGCTGATATTATCTTTACCTATTGAGGCATTTGGTTTAGGAGTACACGCCGCCCGCCCGGGGCCGAGGTCCACACCCGGCGAGGCGGAGGCCGAGCTCCGGAGGCGGAGGCTTCTAATGCCCCCCGCGGGAGATGGGTCGCCGGCGAGGCCCATCGTGCTGCTGACCTGTGCCGGGGGGATCCGGTCGGCGGGTCTCGCGGCGCTCGTCGACGCCCTCGTCGCCGGCGGACGCTGCGACGTCCACGTGTGTGCCCTGAATCGTACGTGCTGCAATCTGAAAATCCGGGCGTCTTAATTTTCCCTTACATTGCTCGCACGATTGCAAAATATTGCTTGCTTCCATTGGATTTGTGGGAGATTAAGCCAGTCCCGATTTGGGAGGCCCTGTTTGCTGCCATTTGCTTGTGATTGGGGAGCTGAACTGATTTGGGACCCTTTGTTTATTTGAAGGGACAAGCCAGCCTGTGGCCACTCGATTACCATCCGTGAAACCATCACCGCGACATCCGTGGATTTCACAGGTGCTAAAGCTTTTGAGATATCAGGTGAGGGCTGTTCATTCAATTGTGCACAATTTTGGTCACGCATTCGTGAGCCTGGTGATCCTACTATTTTATCTTTGCTGACTTTGATGGTTGCAAACTTAGGCACGCCCCGGTTGACTGTGTCTCATTGGCCTTATCTGGAAGGCTGTTTCCTTGGTCGTCTCCTGCTTTGGTATCGTGCTTGGCTATCCTTTCGGAATTGGATTTCCAAATGTTACTATCATGATGGCAATTTGATTCGTGTTTTAACGTAACAGCTCTATTTTTGTCTATACAGGTGATCAGCGGTATCAACGCAGGGCCAAACTGTGGATATGAGATGTATGCTCTTGTTTCAGAAATGGTCTATTTACTGTCCATTTTTATTTTATTATTCATTCATTTCAGAACTCTGTAGGTTCCACTCTTCTGCCATTGCTGCTGCAAGGGAGGCCTTAGTGTATGGGGTGCCTTCAATAGCAATCTCATTGAATTGGTGAGATGCTTCTACCTGTATTGAATTTATATTTCAAATTTCTACATACATCATCAATGTGATTGGTCCATGACAACAACAATACATGATCGGTATATGTGACTAGGAAGAAGATGAAGCCAAAGACAGTGACTTCAAGGATGCAGCCAAGGCCTGTTTACCATTGATAAATGCTGCCTTGGATGACATTGTGAAAGGAACTTTCCTCAGAGGATGCCTACTAAATATTGGAGTTCCAAGTGCACCATCGGCAAATAAGGTCATTTTCTCAATGATACTTCTGAACCTTAAATTCCACTTTAGAGGGAATGGTTACACCAAAAGCCCACCATTTTGACCAGCTATAGGCAATAAGTTGCAATAATAAGATTTGCTAAGCATCAAACTGCTTCAGTTAACTCACTACTAATTAGGAATTTCTTCACTTGTTATATCGACTTAATACGTCATAGTAATCATGTGGCTCCATTGGACATCTTGGCTCTGAATTTCCTTCACTACTACCATGTTGCCATGTATGTTGTGGCCTAGTGCGGCACTTTCTTGTGTCCCAGTGGGTTAATTGCTGCTTTCATCCATCATAAGTTCATAGCTCGACTTTGACTGCTGAGCTGTACAGAATGCTAAGCCCTGTAGGCATTACCTTAGTGATTCATCCAGAAGCGCACCATTTTCCCTCAAGCTTTCTTCAAAAATATGCTAATCATATGGTTTATTCAATTATCTGCAAATCATGTCAACCTTTTGCTAAGTAGAAGCCAATTTTGATATGTAGATGCGATGATAATGACGAAGCACATCAGTTGAATTTATCTTGACTCGATTTGCATTCTCTTTTACATTTGTGATAGAAAAAGAAACTTGTAGCCCTGATGTTATCATGGTTCTCCCCTTATTATTAAATCTAATTACTATTTAATAATTTTATCTCTCTTCTGATGCCAGGGTTACAAATTGACCAAACAGAGTGGATACAGTCCCGCTCAAAGTTGGCAAGCTGTGTCAGCAAGCAGGCCCTCATCTGCTACTCACTTCATGGGCATGCATCAAAGCCTCGGTATTCAGCTGGCACAGCTTGGGAAGGATGCATCTGCAGCAGTAAGATTATCTCTCTCTATGCCACGGAAAATTTCATGTCCTTTCCAGCACATTATTGAACTGATTGTTTCCTTAATCTTTAGGGAGCTGCACGGTAGAGTTAGTGCCCAACGAAAGACAGTCGAGGTTGAGTCTGTTGCAGCTTCTGGTAAACAAGAGATTCGAGAAGTGGTGAAGAAGTTATTCCGTGCTGAGGTGATTGCACTTTCTAGTCAATTTGACATAGAAATTAGTCATCACATGTTGGTTGTTGTACAAACCGCTTCTTTGACTTGAGCTATTCTACTGTTTTTATATTTACGAGTCTAGAAATCATATTGAGAGCTGTTTTCTTCTCTTGTTACATCAAAATGCAGTTTGTCGAGAAGCACATGAAGGTTTCGATGAGGATATCGATTTGAGAGCTTTGGAGAATGGATTTGTGAGCTCCCTCCCCCCCCTCTCTCTCTCTCCCTCCTCCTTTCAAATGGCTAAGTATTCACCTCACTTTACAACCTACAGATATCTGTCACCCCTCTGAATGTTCATGGGCCAGTGGAACCTGAACTGGCAGCCCCAGCTTCAGATTGGCTCTCAGCAGCTGCATCTCTAGACAAAGAAAAGGACGCTGCTCCAGCTACAGCTGACCAACAAGATGTTGCAGCTAAGGAAAAGGAAGCTCCTTTGGCAGCCTAACAAACACGCAGACACATGTACACACTCCATAGGTGTCTTAGTTCTGTGGCGACACAATCTTTTCTCTCCTGTTTACCAGTTTGGTTTGTTAGTATTTTGCCCTCAATATTGTTTGGTGCAATGTTTAATTTTTTTATTCATCTTCTCTGCCGATTGCCGGCTTCCTTGGCCGTGCAATGATTTGATGCAGGTGGCCCTACATTTTGGATTTAACGATGTAGGCTACGGCAAGTGCCTAGCCCCCACTATTTTTTCAGTGTGGTTTGTTCTAGGAAGGTGTATTCAGCATGGGGTATGTGATTGGTTTTGTCTTGCTCCCGTCTGAACTATGTCCACGAAATGTATTTTGACCGCTTGTAACCTGGAATGCAATTGCAGCCATTTAATTTGCTAGTGTCATCTTGTCTTCTGTATTTTTCTTTTGCTATCAGGTCAGGGATTTTTTAGGCTTGTCTGGACATGCATGAAGTCACAATTTTCCAGGCACAAGTTTTCGGGCCCATGTTGTAACCTTATTTCGTTTTTTTTCCAACAACTGTGAGCTCGTTTCGTTTGTGACATTGCCTTGCCTGTACACCAAAATCATCCAGTTTTGTCACATTCGTAGTAACCCAAGGTAACCATCTTCTCGTTGTCAGACTGACATTAACATAACAAGTGCAGCATCAGTGACAAGCAACGGATAAATATGTAAAGGTAATCAGGATGATTTTTTTCTTAAATTGAACTAAAAAAGGGTGACAGTGCAATTTCCATGCACGAGCGCCCTTTAGTTGATTTGCACGTGCTGCAACGGCGAACCTGTTACGGTTTACGGCGAAACTCGCTTGCGTACACCTTTTTCCTAAAAGCATCTATGCATCTAACATCTATAGAACTGTACAAAATATGTGTGAAGTCTTGTTTCACAGCTTCCAAAGAAGTTGACGGGATGTGTCTTGTTTCAGCTTCTAAAGAAGTCGACCGGAGCAGTAGACAGCAGCAGTAACTCTGTTCAGTTCTGCACTGCCTCCATTGCCCTCGTCTCAGGTGAATCTGGCACACTGATGTACACCTTTCGCCATTTTTCACATATTCACGATATATAAGTATGAAATCTGGCTTGGAAAAGATAATCCAATGCCTATTTCTTCGATGCACACATCATCTCATGAGCTGCTTGCAGGCTGACTATTCTGAATCAATCCTAAACCGTTGTAGCCCAACGTGTTCACTTGAGCTGCCTGTTGACAGGCCCCTCTCTTTGTTGAACCCAGCTCTTCCTACTCTTAGAGGACCTGAACTTGAGTATCTTCGGAAAGAACCAGACGCATCCATACTATCATAACGCGCTGATGAAGTGAACAGCTCGGCAGAAAGCGCTGGGTCAACATCTATATCCATACTTGCTCTGCTCATGGCCTCAACATCTTGGACATGCAAATCTTGGCTAAAGCTTGTGGTTTCATTGAACTCGCTGCCTTCATTGCATACCAACTTTAGAGCTTGAACAACTTCACCCATGAATGGGCGCTGGTCTACCTCAGGCTGAACGCACATAGAAGCAATGGCTGCTACTTTTGCAATGCTGTCAAATGGAATGCTGCTCCCAAGTGAAGGATCTATGATTGATTCCAGACCATCCCTGCTTGTCAGAAGAGAACCAGCCCATGCAACTAAGTTTTCCTGTCCAGGAGGTCTTAACATATCTACCGGTTTCCTCCCTGTAAGAAGCTCAAGAAGAACAACACCGTAGCTGTAAACATCACTCTTTACTAGAAGATGCCCAGTCATTGCATATTCAGGAGCAACATACCTAAGAGGAATTGACCACAAATTTGTAATATAAGTTGATGATATGAATCAACTATGAAAAAGTCAGAAAGTAAAGATAGTTTAGATCAGCATACCCAAAAGTTCCCATAACACGAGTTGAAATATGCTCGTTTCCCTCACCCAAAGCTGTCCTTGCTAAGCCAAAGTCTGACACCTTTGGGGTGAAGTCATGTTCCAATAAGATGTTACTGGACTTGAAATCACGGTGTATGACACGTGGACTTGAATCTTCATGCAAATATGCAAGTGCACGTGCTGCACCAAGTGCAATTTTGAGCCTAGCATCCCAATCAAACCGAGCAGCTCCCTTATCTGATCCTGCTTAGAATAATAATATAATACTCTAAATCACTATATTGTATTTTGTTGGTATAAAGTGCCATAATATTCGATTTCAGATGCCCAAGAAAATATAGTGTACAAGCAAACTAACTAAGAGTAGATTGAAGTCTTGAAGATAGTTACTGTACTACACAACATGGACCATATCAATAATTCTAAATCACTAGCTTGTATTTTGTCGGTACAAAGTATCAAAAAACTGAAACACTGCAATTCAAACTAGCACTGATAGGTATCATGGGAGTAACACTGTCAAAACAGCTCTATTCCACCATACATATAAATCTGGCTTTTCTTGTCAGTCAAGTGTTTTGGCTCATCTACTGCCAATGAAATGACTAAATTAAGTAATCAGAGAGAAATTATATGGTGAAATGAAGAAAGTCTTAGAGAGTTAAGGCAGCGAAGGAACTTTACCATGCAAGTGAGATTCCACACTGCCATTCGGAACAAGCTCATACACCAAACATCGACTATGCCCCTCTGTGAATATACCTATCAGCTTAACCAAGTTCCTATGATGCAATCGGCTAAGCATCTCAACCTCAGCCAAAAACTCCCGAGTACCTTGCTGATCGTCCCGCTTTAAAACCTTGATAGCAACCCGCTCGCCATCCTCAAGAATACCTTCATAGACACGCCCGAAACCACCCTTACCAATAATTCTGGACTCATCAAATTCTAGTGTAGCTCTCTCCATCTCAACCAGGCTAAACGTTTTGGCAGATCCTTTATATGCCACTAAACTTGAGCTGAAGGATGGGGCTGCTGAAATAGGTCTGCTTTCTAGCCTGTTCCCCACCATTGCAGAACCTGGTCCTGCATTTCCAATGCAATGAAGTGGGGCAAAAGGAAAGAACCAGCGTCATGGTTAATGGTTTGATAAAATTGTAACTATAAGTTTTAAAATTTCTCAAAGATGGATGAAATTGAATACTTAATCTTACATGCAACATTTGTTTTTGGCTATAAAAACATTTACCGGTTTCTCAATGCCCTTGAAAGCTTAAAACAGGATAAGCATATTAGCGCACTAATTTCAGCACCTAAGGTAAGGAAAGGATGACCATTGCACTCTGGTTATTGTATATAATATACATCTGGTCATCACTTAATATCTGACATGATTTTATCACCTCAAAGAACGAACACAAATAACTATGACATTATTTAGTTTGGGGACGTGTAAGTTGCAATTATGTATGTTGATTTGTGTTCAAAATACTTGCAGAATCTCTTATATTTGAAGAATTTTAAACTACTAGTACATTCTAGAAGAAATTAGTGGTCAAATCTACACAAGTACACATTGAAACCATGTAAGTAAAATGTGTCAAGTATTTGTGACCGGAGGGAATAACTGCTAAAGATGCATTAATATCTGCTGCCACATGGCCATGGTTCATGTATTCATAGAAAAAAAAGGGGTGGCAACTTATGTTTTTAGAAGAAAAAAGGCTCCCTAAGCTGCATGCTGCTGCCTTTTAAAGATGTCACATAGAAAGGCACAGACTAAAAAGTTAATGATAATCCACAATAGAATGTCTTACTACCTGCAGGTTTTGTTGACACAGGTGAAGCTTCAGTTAAATGGCTGCGGTTTCTAAGCTTGAAATAAACCACCAGTGCAGCTCCAGCACATAAAATAAAGGCAAAAACACTTGATAGAATAATTATTATAGTTATTCCCCTGCCTTTTCTTTCTCTATGATTCCCCACATCAGCAGCAAGTGGATGTAAACCTGGACCATTTACATTGCTAAGACCATTGTTCAGGCTTGCTGCTGGTGGTGACGGGGGAAGACCTGCATGAGTAAATGATATTGTGCATATCATGACCATGCTTTGTGGTAGAAAAGAGGAAAAATGACAAAATGAATTGCGCTTCAAATCAAATAGTGGAATATCAGCAAGAAAGGTTGAAGAGACTAATATAATTAGAAAAATGATACTCCCTCCATTTCAAATTATAAGATGTTTTTGCTTTTCGAGATACATAATTTTTGCTATGCACTTAGACTAGATACACAGTAAAAACAATTTATCTAAAAAAACAAAATATTTTATAATTTGGAATTGGAGGGAGTATTAAGTGGAACAACATGAAGATGTGGGGAACTCTAAGCCATCTAACTAGTATGTCTAGAGTTAGAAACATGTCTAAGATGATAGGGAGATCCCCATAGCTGGTCTGCCAGCAAATAGAGACTTTACATGACTCCTACCGGATATCCGAACGTGGGGGATTACGAAGGATGACAGGGCTGTCACCACCCTGCCACCTACCCCTCTGCCCGTGGGATACCCGCATATCCACTGATCTCCGCATACCTGAACACCATGTTCACGTACTTGGAAACAACTCTTAACCCCCCGCGGGCCCTAACCCTACGGATTGACAGGCTAGGTTAAGAGCAACCGGAATAGCCCAGTGAATCATCATGTCATCCTTAATTCTACTTCTATTCATACAAGTTAGATGAACGATGAAGAACATGGTATCAAGAACATAGCACAAGAACTAAGAAATAGTTCATATACTATGAACATGATATAAACATATGCACGATTATATAAAGATAACAAGAACTTGCTCATGGAAGAAGACTGAATATGATTCATACCAAGATGATCCTTTCTTCCAAGGAGACAAGCTCTCCTTGGTAGCTCTTGCCTTGCCTACTACTATTCTATACTAAAGACAAGTGAGAGGTGTGAGGAAAATGTAGACTCCAAATGATGTGTGTGTTACAAATGAGGGGGCCATCTATTTATAGCTAAACTAGGACGGTTCGTGGGATCTAATTTTGGTAGGAGGTGAAACTGTCCTATGCATGGCGGCATGCAACCGCCAGAGAAAGGTGGGGCCGGTTTGCCGCCACCAAGGTTGCGCCCGCAACCAGGTGCCCCGCAACCTGGTGGGCCCCACCTGGCCACCGCCTTCGCGCGGTGGGCTCCCTGTTGGACCTCCTTTGCTTCTTCGGTTACGGATGGATCCAGTTCGGTGTTGAAGGTGGGCTTCTTGATTATTTTTGATTGCGCATTTCTGAATTCGTCTTTTGGATTTTGCGCTTTCTCCATTATGTTGTTTTCTTCCACTTGGTACACTATATATCCTGCAAAATAATAATACCATGGTACAAGTGGAACTATATCAATAGTAAAAGCATATGTGATTTAAATATGTTTATTCCTCCTCTTTTTAATCTAAGTTGGCAGTATAAAATCCTCCATAGTGACTGCCAACAATTACGATCAGGCCTAGTTCTTCTTTGAATTTGAATTTCTTATTTGTTTTGTTTTGCCCTTCTCTAGATTTGGCATTTTGCACTGTTCTTCGTGACGTTGCACATTTCCACTTGTTTTACCTTAAATCCTGCAAAAACACAAATACTAGGGTACAAGTGGAATTTGTTAGTAGTAAGGCATATGTGTTTAATATGTTCATTCTTCCTCATTTTAGTCTAAGTTGGCGGTATAGAATTTTCTGTTATTAACCGCCAACAGCCACCATTTGGCACGGGACCGGGCTCATTCGAACGAGCAGGTCGAGCGGCGCTCACCTAGGAACAAGATGACGACCCAGGCCAGGCGAGGACGGAGGGTGACGGAGAGAAGCGGACGGTGACACCCTGCAAACGGCGGCGGCTCGAATATACCAAATTGAACAAAAATAACCGCACCGGAGTGTTTTGGAGGTCAAGGCGAAGCTAAATGGCGAGCTTACGGCGAAGAAAACCCCACGGCCGCGACGAATTGACGGCGGCGGCGCTAGGTCAATGGCGGCGGCTCTGCGGCTTGAGGTGAGCAAGGCGGCTGAGCGCTAGGATTTGGGGGAGCGAATGCGGGTGCCGAGGCGGGGATTTTATAGCCCGAAGGCATGCAGCGCGCGACCCAGAGGAGACGAGGTGGGACTTCGGTCGGGGTTCCCTGCTCCGGTTTTTGCTGGCGAGCCGGAGATGGAAGAATGGAGGCGGGCCCCGTCGTCAGCCGGAGAAGGAGGGAGGCGGCTGCTACCGCTGGGCCTTTTTGGCCAACTCGGCCCATGAAGGAAACAGGCCACTCGGGCCAAAGCAAGGAAGGCAAGGGGAATGGCCAGCAGGCCGAACTGGGCCTGGCGGCCAGAAATCAAGGAGAAGAGAATTCCCTTCTTTACTCTTCTTTATTTTCCTTCTGACTCTGCGTGCGTCGCGCGCCTCCTCCCGAAATTCGGCGCCGACAGGTGGGCCCTGCCCGACGCCCGTCGTTCCCAATCCCCCAATCTCGCTCCAAATCCCCGCTCGACTCCCCTCCCCTCCCCCGCATCAGGTCGCCGTCGAGGGCCGCCCGCCCCCGTTGCGCCCCCTCCCCCGCCTTCGCTCTGCCTGCCGTCCCTCCTCGCGAGCTCGATGGAGGCTGGACCCGGCCTGCGCTCGCGGCCGAGGTGACCACGATCGCCGCTGCAGTTCGATCTCCTCGATCCGGCCTGACACTCCTCTCCTCGCCCCTCGAGCCCGCGCTGCGCTCCCCTTCCCGTCCCCCTCCCCCCCTTTTAGCGCGGCCGCGGCGAGGTTGCTGGTGGTTGACGACTCCCCCGTCGACCGGAAGGTCGTCGATCTGTTGCTCCGAAACCACAAGGGCCGCGCTCCCCGGCAGGCGAAGGAAGGGTACCCGTGCTTCCTCGGCCAGGAGGCGACGCTCCGGGGTGACGCCGACTTCTTGCTCGAGGTCAGTGAGAGGAATTCGCCTGAACTACACGACTCGGGGTTGCCTGCATTTGTTATTTGTTTCTTGTAGTAGCTCTATGTGGGAGATTTGCAGTCTCTGACAATTTAGGGGCCAAATTGTGCCATCATCATTGATGATTTGGTGCTTACTATAGGCATGTAATCCTGATTAATTGGCACCACGCAACTTTTGCATCGAGAATGAAGAGGAAAACGTAGGCTAAAATTTTTGTGATAGAATCGATAGATGTGGTAGAAAAAATTCAGCTTGAGGTTTGTTTGCTCAGTCTTTGTAATCAGTATGTTGGTGAAGGCATGATGGACCTGTTTGCAGTGCATGAATTGCATAGTAGTTCGTGAAGTGAATTTTATCGGCCAAACTTGCACTTGAGAGAGACTGGGCCATTAATGTTGGTGGAGGGTTCCACCATTGTTCAGTAGAGGAATGGGGAGGATGTTGTGCGTATGATGACATTTCTCTCTGCATCCAGTTTGCTTTTGTCCGCCTAAATATTTCAAGGTAACTGACAGACTTGTTGCTATAGACTAAAGCACCATCTGTCCAATTAAAAAAAAATTGAAGATCTGTCCAATTAAAAATTGAAGTGTAAGAAAGCAGTACATCTGGGTGTGGTCGTACCATTCGTCATATGAATCCTTCTTTTTTCCCTAGAATGTTGAACTGCTTTTATCAGGCTCATTAAATAGTTGATTCTGTTTGCCTGAAACTACACTTCTGTACCACTTCCATTTTGTTACCCCGGGGCTTCTGGGAGTTTTGAGCATCTCAAAGCATGCATGCTATGATCTTTCTTATGACAATGTTAGCAAGTAGCAACTTGCAGCTACTAATTTTTTCCCTATGCATATTCTCCCTGCACATATTTATGGGAAAGAAAACAAGAATCGACGTTCCATATTTAACTTGATAACGGCGCACATGGTATTTTTCTCATTTGTTTTTATGAAAATTACGGATTTCCATCTCTTAATATCTTTTCACATGGTATTCTTGAATTACCGTGCCAAGAATATGACAAGAGACAAATTTATAATGTGCTTCACCAATTCAAACCTGAATACATTCTTGTAATGGTAATATATGGCTCTGAATTTCTGCTGAATGAATGCCACTTTCTTTTGAGTCAATCAGATTCCAGAAACCTTTGTGATAAGTTGCAGGTGGGGAACTGCTAGCTACTCAATAGCCAGACATGCTAATAAGGTTCCAGAACACTGACATAGCTAGACGTATGTTGATGTGCTGATCCACACAGATTGTTGTTGACGTGGGATGATCCACATGTAGGTCTCCGTTCTTTGCAGGGAGTACAAGTTCAGTTCAGTTTGCACTCAGAGTTAACTGAACAATTAGTAGGTTTACATTTTGGACATGTACAATGCTGGAATTTATCCCTTCGAAAAATGAACTCTCCTTAGACATCTGTCGTATATAAAGAATTTATCTCTTGTTCTGTAGTGCGAACGGAGATTTTTCATCTGTAATCTTGTAGATTATCAAAAAAATTTAGTTAAATTTATCATATTGGTTGTCAAAAATTCTTTTACTTGATTTTCTTTTAGTTGTACCTCATGAAGAGGTCTTAGTCTGCTATTATTTGTAATCACATCAAGAGTTCAGTGCATCATTACTTTTTCTTTTCACTTTTTGCATTGTGTTGCAGGGAGCTTCTACTAGACTTATACAAAACCAGTCAAAAAAAGGAAGCCTTCACAAATAATCATCTTCTGGTGTGTATTGTTTATCTATTATTCTCGGTTAATCTTAGATCTTTTTCATATAATAGTTTAATAGTGGTTAAGGTGCATAGAAGGTGTGGTGCACTTAAGTTTTCTCCGAGTCTAATGATTGCTTTCTTGGATTGATATTAGTCTGTCTTGCCATGCTATTTTGTTTTTATTAATTAATAATAACGATGAAAGAGAAATTTAGCTGTACAAAGCTTCGTTAATCTGAGACAAAGAAAATGTCAATTACTTGTAATACTAATTACGAAAATGAACTCATCATGCGGCGGCAGCGTTGGGCACAAATCCAGCAACACCCCCCCCCCCCCCCCCCCCCCCCCCCCCCCCCCCCCCCCCCCCCCCCCCCCCCCCCCCGCGGGCGAAGCAGGCCGTTGCGGCGGCAACAGAGGTCGCCAAGCTGCTCCGGCCATCAGGTCCGCGATTTACAGGTAAAATTGATGGCCTCCTTCCCATTAATCGACCTTCCTCCCATTATTGGTTTAAATCCCACAGTCACCGAGGGCTACAGCACTACGACGAGGTGTGGTTGATGGCGAGTAGCCATTATTGGCTCGCTGCCTGGTTCAACTCCCTACTGGAGCTTGTTTGTTTATTTGGTCCTTGTGAGATCACGATTTTGCCATGATCCTGCAAAATTTGAAGTGAATTGGGTGACCAACACGCCCATGTATGTCGGAGGTGTTGGACCTGAAAGCAACAAGGTGAACCTGTGCTCAATTCATGTCTGTTTTTGCAACTTAATAGTGAGTTCGTTATGTTTGTAAAATGAAACATATGTATGCACGCAGCATGCTTCTTTTATGTAGTACAATGCAGAGTTTCTTACTATCAGCCTGTTCGGCCGCTCATTTTGCAGCCAGCTTTTTTGCAGCAGCTATAGTGTTCCAGTTATTTCTTCAGCAGCCGCTACAGTGTTCGCATATTTCCAAAGTGCTCTATGTTCATGTCATTGCAATGAATTTCTTACTATATTGCACTTGTGATCATATAATATGTTGACTATTCTATTCAGGCTCACTCCAGTGTGGTCTATTCAGTGATACAATTGTTATGTTATTTAGTAACATATTCTGCAGAAAAATTCTTTATTTTTTCCTTGTATGCATGCAGATTGTAAACTTGAGGCAGAGACCAGAGAGAGAGAAGGATCATAGTGTTTTGTTTCTTATAGCATGTACTTCGTACCTATCTTTTATCTTCAAATGAAATTACAAATAACATAAAGAAAGAATATACTTCGTGTGTTTTAGCTACCAAGGTTTTATCAAGCCAGGTGTTGACTTTTCAAATTTGTTTTTCAGTCTAGGATCATGCCCTGAAATATGATAGAACAGTAAATCTGGTACAGGCTTTGCTATATTGCACTAGCTCAGAACATAATATGTATACAAGTATTAACCATAATTGTGCAGCATACTTCGGACTATCTCCTTTGGTTTTGTATATCTATTGCAGATAATTGGATCCATCGTCTTTTATCTTCAAATGAAATTACAAATAACGTAAAGAAAGAATATCCTTCGTGTGTTTTAGCTACCAACGTTGTATCAAGCCAGATGTTGACTTTTCAAATTTGTTTTTCAGTCTAGGAATCATGCCCTGAAATATGATAGAACAGTAAATCTGGTACAGGCTTTGCTATATTTGCACTAGCTCAGAACATAATATATATGTATACAGTATTAACCATAATTGTGCAGCATACTTCGGACTATCTCCTTTGGTTTTGTAGATCTATTGCAGATAATTGGATCCATCGGCTCATCTCCAGTGACTACAATTGGATCAGTCAAACTGAGCGAGATTATGACCGGCAAGTGCATCACCAAAATTGTTGATGATCCTGCCGTCAGTGTCACCCTTCTCAGAACTGATTGCACCAATCGGTCTGAAGCACCACTCCAGAAGCTCTGAAGGACATCTACGATGAGGAAATGAAGAGATATACACTGGCAACAAACATGGACATGTGTGGTCTAACTACATAGTAGCCATGTATACATG
This sequence comes from Eragrostis nindensis, assembly GCA_012490785.1. Taxonomy (NCBI): domain Eukaryota; kingdom Viridiplantae; phylum Streptophyta; class Magnoliopsida; order Poales; family Poaceae; genus Eragrostis; species Eragrostis nindensis. Next base: position 19,964 of record JAAXCT010003143.1, on the reverse strand, counting down.
TGTCACCAATTTTTTATTCTACTGAGATACTAGGTTAACTTTACTGCACTATGTATCATCCCAGCTCGGTATGTACCTAGCTGTTGATTTGGCAATAGAATGTCCGTCCAGACTCTGGACCACCAGTATCTAGAAAGATCATAATTGGCTTGTTTGTATCATTATATTCCAGTAGCTTATTTCTTCATTTTAAGTATTCTTGGAATTCTAATATTTCATCTTTGTATCTGATTGATCTGTGGTATACTTGGAAAATAAGTTAAAATGTTTTAGATTAAATCTAATAGTACATAGTGTTGCAGAATTGCAGTGTTTTAGCTACATGTATATTGAAAAAAAGAGCAGGTAGAAGCTCGGTCTTACTGATTCCATGGGTTTGTGTCTAAAACTAAGCAGATATCTTAATCTAAGTATAGCAAGACTTGTCATTCTTCCCTTTTTTTTTAAAAAAAAATAAGCTATATATATGTTTCTACCACCCAATACTTCTCATACCAACATTTCAAAAATGATGATTTATGTCAGAACACTGCTACCTATAGTAGAATGAAAAATTGATTTGGTTCCAGTTCTTGGATTCTAGAACAAGCGAATCAATGCTACCTGAATAGGGGACATAAGGTTGCAGATTATGGGAATGAATTTTCTAGGGTGTTTTTTCTCTTCTTGGAATCAAAAAGCCGGCTTTTCATGGGCCTCTTTGAAATTTTACTTGAACAGTTAAATTTCAATTTTATTTTGTCTAAAAGCTAAGATTCATTACATTTATGTGTACATTTTTTTTTGACAGCCCGTGGCAACGCACGGGCACTTTTGCTAGTTTCTTTTTATTTTCTAGCTTTAGTAAACTCATTTTTAAATAACTTTTGAACTCCTTTTTGTAAAAACAGTCAAAGCCTGACATCACAACAGAAAATATGCAGCAACATGAATGCACAAGCATGTTTCTAGCTAAGACATATTTATTTCACCAAAATATTTATTTTGCCTAATTAAATGCCCACAAAATTACATAATTAAATCATTTAAACTATTTTTAATAGCATGCAAATTTTAGGGTGTTACAGCGCGCGGCGAGCCCCCCGTGCGGGGTGGCACACCGGAAACGGCGCCTCCACGACGGCAAGCCAGCATACCGAATCCGGGCCTCCTAGCCTTGGATCCGTCGATGCCCATGCCGGATCCGCCCCTCCCGCGTTCAGCGACAGCCCCGGCAGCCGCCCATGTCTTCCCCAGCTCCTGTGGAGTTCTGGCGGCCGGGCAGGGGGTCCGGCTCCTCCGGGGGCAGACCCTGTGGCCCCACCTGCGACGGAACACCGACGAAGCCGGCGACGACGCGCTCCCCCAACCTCCCCTTCATCCCCGTCTCCACACTTCGGCTGGCGGCAGTTTGGCCCTGGCTGGTCTGGCCGGCAACCGTGGCTGGTCGGGCAAGCTATCTGGCCTTCTGCCATGGCGGGTTGGTGCCGGGCACGTGGCTGGCCGACCTTGGCCGGCCATGGTGACCGGGATGCCTCGACAGTTACTGGGATGGCCATGCTGTGGAGTGGAGGGCGCTGTTTGGCCGCGGGCATGCCGGCGACGGGGCAATGTGCTCTCTCTCTCTTGTTGCAGGGTCCAATGGCGGCATGGTGGATGCAGTTTGGTCGCGGGCTTGCCGGCGCGGGGCTGCATGGTTGTGCCCGTCTTGCTGGTGCGCGCATTCCGCCGTTGTGGGCGAGTCCGAGAGCGGCTCCACATGGCGTGTCGGCGGCCGGCATTTGTTGACCGATGCGCGCCTCCTGCCATTGCGGGCGAGTCCGATATGGCTCCGCATGGTGTGGCGGCGACCGGTAACCCCTACTCTGTTCTGGCGTGACGGCTTGCTAGTGTGCGTCGCTCTCCGTCTCGGGCGAGTCCGGTATTGGCTCCGCACGGTTTGGTGGTGGCTAGTAAGCTCCCCTCCCCCCTCCAGGTATGGAAGTTAGTCGGTGCGCGCCTCCCGCTAACGCGGGCGAGTCCGAGTTCGGCTCCGTGTGGTGTGGCGGCGGCCGGCCCCCCCCTCTCCTAGCGCGCTTGTTGCTGGTGTCTGTCTCACCGTCGTTTTGGGCGAGTCAACAAGAACACTGACATTGGTTTCTGGGCGAAAGCCTAGCTCAGATTTCTCTGGGCCAGTTGTTGGCACTTCTTAGCGGCAGCAGAAAAAATCTGCAAGCGCACGGAAGTACCGTTGTAGCACTTCACCCGAAGTATATCAGAGTATCATATTTTCCCAAAGGAACGGTATAAAAGTCGATAGACTCTTAGTTAGTTGGCCCAGAAGAAGGTATGAAGGGTAATTTAGGTGGAGAGGATACTCTAGGTAGAACTACTAGGCGAAGAGAGCTTTCCCACTATTTGTTGCTTCAGGCCCAGAGGTAGATTCCTGGGTTCAGCCAGGCGATCCTTCTATCAGCCCTACTCTGTGACCGAACGTGGGGGATTACAAGGGATGACAGGGCTGTCACCACCACTGCCAGATACCCCACGTCTACGCCAGCGACTACTACTCTAGCGGTGGCCACAGTGCAAACAAAGGTAGACTCTGACTTAGACACCACCACGTCTACGCCAGCGACTACTACTCTAGCGGTGGCCAGGAACTTCCGTCTTTACCAGGAGTCCTCTTACTAGAGCACCCGCCCAAAAAGGACGAACGATGAGTCCACAACAAATAGCTTTATGAAAGTAACTTCGCAAAGTAATTAGAAACCCGAATGTAATCACAAACCTCGTACTTCAAGTAGTAAGACGAATGTAGAGGTCAAGTTGGAGCGAGAGCCGACAGACCCGGCACTTCGTCCACCCTAGAGCAGAACTTGCTTGATCCCGCTTCTACACTTCAACTCTTTCCTCACTCTCTCTAATCCCTAGAGTAGAATAGCTAGGAGCTAATCTAGTGGAGAATGTAGCACTACTCCTTCTATTTTTCTTCTTGTATCTTGATGATGTGAAAAGTGGAGAGGAGGCACCATTTTATAGCTCCATAGGACGGTTCGTGATAATCTAAATTTGGTAGTAGGCGAAACCGTCCTATGCATGGCGGCATGCAACCGCCAGAACAAAGTGGGACCGGGGAACCGCCAGGGGGTTGCGCCCGCAACCTGGGTGGGCGCCCCGCCACCGCCTTCGCATGGTCGGTTTGGTGTTGGGCCTGGACTTCTGCCACGGTTATGGATGGACCCAGTTCTTTTGTCAGGTGGACTTTTCTTTTCTATTTTTCTTGGTTTGCGCCTTGTGTAAATACGTTTTCTTGAAATGCGCTTTTCCGTGTTTATTTGCATCTTTCCACGTGTCATACCTGAGATTGTCATAAATACCAAAACTCGTGGAAATGTTAGTAGAAAGTCCTACCTTCTATTTATTTTATTTTATAAATTATATTTATTTTTATTAGTTAAGGGTCGCCAACACCAGTGACGAATCCCTTTCTTGAAGGCGTCATTGAAGAACCTCACAGGAATCCCCTTCTTGAAGGCGTCATTGAAGAACCTCACAGCTTTTGCTGCAGTCTCTTGGTTCGACCTGCTCAACACCTCGGTACACGACTCATGGCGAAAGCCATGCTGAGCCTTGCAGAGTTTCTCTTCACGCTCGGCTGACGATGACTACGCTCTCGGCGTCGTTCACCTCCTTGGAGGCATTGTTGTTGAGTTCATGTATCTTGGTTGGTGGTGTTGTTGTTGTTGTTTTTCTCTCTCCATCTTTCGCCCTATGCTCGGGCGTTTTTTGTTGTAAACAAAACCTTGTACTATACAATGGGCCATTTGGGCCCAATATATATATATTCAGGTGGGGAACGCCTCCCCCCGTGACCATTCAAAAAAATACACAGTATTCAAATATAGAGTTATGAGGAAAAGGATTTAACATTATTATTTTTGAACCCGCTAACATTCAGGCCGTCTATTAAGAAGGTTCTTTTAGTTAGTGAAAGGAGATCAGAGGCCCAGCCTGTGTTTCGCTGGCGCGTGTGGCAAAAAAAAATCAGAAAAGAAAAAGAGGAAGAGTAAGACTGTAGGAGTAGTACATCACTATCGCTCTTGTCCCATGCAGAGCTGAGAAGCATGCAGCAGGTGCTCATGGTCCGTCCTGAACTCTGATCCATCCCATTTAGAATTCAGAGGCAGAGCCTGTGACTTCACTTTGAGAAGGTGAATCATGCACTGCACAGAACCATGAAAAGCATGAGGCACGATCATGCCAGATGCATGACTTGGTCCAAAAACTTCTCATGCAATTGCCTGATGTAAGCTGTAAGGATAGAAGTAAAAGACAGAGCTGATAGTACCTGGTTTTTGAACAAGAGCATTGTTCTGACTGGCTTTGCCCACCATGCTGAAGTAGTTCAAATTCCTTCACTTGCATTGTTAAGTTCCCAAATCAATGCAAGAAGGCCTCCAATTATGTCAAGTTCTGAAAACAATTTGATAAAATCATGTCATCATTAGAATCTTATATAGAAATGGACTTCTGGTCTTTATGAAACAAGGAAAAAGGGACTTGAAAAAACAGTTTTAACTTTCAGAACAAATATGATCACATTAATTGCTTAACTCATGGAACGAAATAAATTGAGGTTTACTCAAACTTGTTGCTGCCTCTTGTATCCTTGTGCCTGTAGCCACCATCCATGTGTCATGAATACCTGACAGGTGGGCCCTCAATACCGACGCAAGACGGTGGCGGTTGCCTGGCTGGCAACAGAAGACGCGGAGGGATAAAAGGCAGAGGAAGCTTCCGGTCGAAGCAAGAATTCTGGCAATTGTCTAGTTCATAGTTTATAGCTTTAGACTAGAATTCCTTAATCATTTCCAGCGGTTTACCGCTTGTATCCAGACATAGTTTCAGTTCATCATTAAAATCGGCCAGTTCATCTCCCCAAATCCCCTCTGAACTGCCCCTGAATCCTCTGTTCTAGATAAGTTCATTACATTTGGTATTCAGAGCTAATCGAATCAAGGGGGGGGGGGGGGGGGGGGGGGGGGATTTTTTTCTCCCGGTTCATCGGATTCGGGCTGGCTCCGCCGGGGCGCCCGACGAAGATCCAGATCGAGATGGCGGCGTCGCTAGAGGAGGTGCAGAAATCGATGGGGGCCCTGTCCGAGCAGCTCGCCGGCGTCAAGGATCTGCCGCGACAGTTCGAGGGCTTCCAGAAGCTGGTGCAGACCGCGCTCGACAAGCTCGATGGTATGGAATCATGGAAGACCATCGCCGAGATCTCCATGGGGAAGATGATGGACTCCTCCAAGCAGGCGACGCAGCGGCTCCAGCAGTTGGAGGGGCGTCCTCTGCCGTCGGCAGGGGAGACACCAGGTGTGGCGACTCTGCATCAAGCGCCTCCGCTCGGCCTCCAGCAACCGTCGCCGCCGACAAATCCTCAGCAACCACCTCCGCTGCCGCGTCCGCCACCGGTGGTGGTGACGTCGCCCCCAGCACCAGGGGTGGTGACGATGCATACGTACCAGGGAGGTTGGGACCTCAACGCACACACACGGCGTCAGGCTCCTCCTCCCCATCGCCCAGCGGGCACGGCGTTCCACAGGACCACCGGGTTGTTTGCGGCGGGCCCCCGAGCGCCCAGCCGTAGCACCCGGTCACGGGTATGCATCCTGATCCCATGAACCCGTAATTCCACCATGAATTCGATGCTGCACCATCTAGTCGCCCAACACCTGTTCCCAAATTCGATTTCCCGAAATTTGATGGTGATAATCCTCGATTGTGGCGTGATCATATGGTTTGTTTCATCGAGGTATACGGGGTGCATCCGGCGATGAGGACAAGGTGGGCGGCCCTCAACTTTCAGGGTGCCGCAGCGGTGTGGCTTCAATCGGTGGAACAATATGGTAGGATCACTGATTGGGATAAGTTGTGTGAACTGGTGTTTGCCAAGTATGATAAGCATCAGTATCAGAAACAACTCAGGCAGTTGGAGTCATTGCGTCAGACGGGTTCAGTGACTGATTATCATTCAGAGTTCGAGAAGTTGGCACATGGGATTCTGCTATATAACCCAGCTTATGATCATACATTCTTTGTGACCCGTTTTCTGTCAGGATTGAAGGAAGAGATCAGAGCAGCCATTGCTCTACATTAGCCAAGGGATGTGGATACAACCAGTGCTCTGGCCTTGATTCAAGAAGAAGAGTTAGAGAACATGAAGAATAAACCTCTGAACAAACGCTTCTTCAGAAATGTTGACAAGGGTCCTCAAGAGAAGGAGACCACCAACAAACCCAGGCCTGATCAAGAGGACAAGCTGTCTACATTGAAGCAGCACAGAAGGAAGCATGGCTTGTGTTTCAAATGTGGTGGCAAATGGAGTATCACTCATAAGTGCCCTGAGCAAATTCCACTGCATGTGTTAGAAGAACTCTGGGATGCTGTGGATCTGTCTTCTGAAGATTCTGATCCAGCTCAGTGTGAAGATCAAGAAACAGATGAAGTGATATGTGCAGTCCAAACACCTAACAAGCAAAAAGCATCCCAGAGACAAACTCTGAAATTACTGGCCAGAATTGGGAAACAACAAGTCTTGGTACTGGTTGATTCTGGCAGCATTGGGACATTTATCAGTGAGAAGTTAGTCCAAGATCTGAATATTGCTCCCCACCCAATGTGAGTCTGTCACATTCAAGGCAGCCAATGGAAGTCCTCTACCATGCTCTGGGTGTGTACCTGAGTTACAATGGTGGGTAGATGGTCAAAAATTTACCTCTGAAGCAAAAATCTTGCCACTCAAGTGTTATGACATGATTGTGGGAGAAGATTGGTTAGAAGTTGTGAGCCCTGTATGGGTGGATTTCAAAACCAAGGAAATAAGGGTAACTGTCAAAGGCAAGAGGGTGACATTGCATGGTCTGCAAGAGCAGCACAAAAATGTTCTCCCATTGGACCCAAGAAGTTGCTGAAATTATTGAAGCATGGAGCAGTTCTGTCTTGCTTGCAAATCACTTCAGCTGACCAGGAACCCTCTGGACTGGACAGTATACAGAATGAACTAGCTTCAGTTCAGGAAGATGATGCTGCAGATATACCATCTTTAGTGCTCCAATTGATGAACCAGTTTTAGCACTTGTTCAATACACCCTCCACTCTACCACCACATAGGGAGGCTGATCATAAGATCAATTTGGTCCCTGGGGCTCAGCCTGTGAAGATAAGGCCTTATCATTACTCTCCCATACAGAAAAATGAGACTGAGGCTCAGGTCAAGCAAATGTTGCAAACTGGAGTTATCAGACCCAGTTCAAGTGAGTTTGCATCACCAGTATTGTTGGTCAAAAAAAAAGGATGGAACCTGGAGATTCTGTATTGACTACAGGCATTTGAATGCCATTACTCTGAAAAATAAGCATCCCATGCCTGTAGTAGATGAGCTGCTGGATGAGATTGCTGGAGCCCAGTGGTTCACAAAACTTGACTTCAGCTCTGGATATCATTAGATTAGAATGGCACAAGGAGAAGAATTCAAAACTGCTTTTAGAACACATCAAGGCCTATATGAGTTCTTGGTTATGCCATTTGGGCTGACAAATGCCCCAGCCACATTTCAGAGTCTGATGAATGTCATCTTTGCAACATTTGCTCAGAAAAGGAGTGCTTGTGTACATGGATGACATACTGATCTACAGTAAGACCCTGGAAGAGCATGTGAGACTGTTAGAACAAGTCTTCAGTATACTACAACAGCATCAGTTCTTGATAAAAAGATCCAAGTGTTTGTTTGCTCAATCAGAAGTGGCTTACCTAGGTCATATTATTTCTGCACAAGGTGTGGCTACAGATCCTGACAAAGTTCAGTCAGTGAGAAATTGGCCAACACCATCCAACATCAAGCAACTTAGAGGCTTTCTGAGCTTAACTAGGTACTATAGGAAGTTCATTCAGCACTATGGGGTGATAGCAAGACCATTGACTGAACTCATAAAAAGGGCAAACAGTACCAGTGGACACCTCAAACTGAACAAGCTTTTCAGTTGCTTAAACAAGAGTTGATCCAAGCCCCTGTCCTGACAGTCCCAAACTTCCAAGACACTTTTGTACTAGAAACAGATGCAAGTGATTATGGAATTGGTGTTGTGTTGATGCAAGCTGGTCATCCTGTGGCATACTTGAGCAAGCATTTGTGCCCAAGAAACCAAACACTCTCAGTGTATGAAAAAGAGTGTATGGCCATACTAATGGCTATTGATAATGGAGACCATATCTACAGCATCAGAGATTCATCATTAGGACTGATCAGAAAAGCTTACTATATCTGACTGAACAAAGGGTCACTTCCAAGATTCAGCACAAGGCTTTGGTGAGGTTGATGGACTTGGACTATCAAATTCAGTACAAACAAGGCATTAACAATGCAGCAGCTGATGCCTTATCTAGATGCTCAACTAGTACTGAGGTGTGTGCTGTGTCTGACTGTGTACCAGCTTGGGCACAAAAGTTGAAAGATGCTTATGAAGACCATCCAGCAGATAAAGCTCTTCTTACTGAACTGAGTGTAGCTGGTCAGAATGACAAGGGCTTTACCCTGGAAGATGGACTGATCAGATTCAAAGGGAGAGTCTGGGTTGGTTACAATAAATTGGCCCAACAACACATCTTGCAAGCATTACATGCCAGTGGTTTGGGGGTTATTCACGTGTGACTGCCACATACCATAGAATCAAGTCCTTATTTGCTTGGCCTCATTTGAAGCAGGATGTGCAACACTATGTGCAATAGTGTGAGATTTGTCAACAGGCCAAGGTTGAGCATTCTAAAACACCAGGGTTGTTGCAACCTGTACCAGTTCCATCTAAGAACTGGGAGGTCATCAGCATGGATTTTGTTGAAGGACTTCCCACATCTGAGCAATACAATGCCATTCTTGTGGTTATTGATAAGTTCTCTAAGTATGGTCATTTCATTCCAATTCATCATCCATACACAACATTGAAGATTGCTAAGGTTTTCTTAAAGGAAGTATATAAGCTGCATGGGCTTCCCAAGACTATTATCACTGACAGGGATCCTGTGTTTATCAGTGCCTTGTGGCAAGAGCTGTTCACATTGTCTGACACTCAACTTTGCATGACCTCATCTTATCACCCTCAAAGTGATGGACAAACTGAAAGATTGAATCAGTGTCTTGAAGGCTTCTCGAGATGTACTGTTCATTCTTGTCCAACTAAGTGGAGCAAATGGTTGCCAGTAGCTGAATTTTGGTATAACACCTCTTATCACTCTGCTTTGGGCAAGACACCATTTGAGGTGCTTTATGGTCAGACACCAAGACAGTTGGGCATAGAGAACCTCAAGCTCAGTAAAGTCCCTGACCTGGAGAAATGGATGCAAAACAGGGAGTTGTTGTCAAAACTCATTCAGCAGCAGTTGTTAAGAGCTCAGCAGAGAATGAAAGATCAAGCTGATAAGCATAGGCAAGAAAGAGAATTTCAAGTGGGGGACAAGGTATACCTCAAGCTTCAGCCATATGTTTAGTCCTCTGTTGCTGCTAGGTCCAATAAGAAGTTGTCCTTCAAATCTATGGACCATATACAGTTTTGGCAAGGGTGGGTTCTGTGGCTTATAAGTTGGACTTACCTTCACACAGTAAGATCCATCCAGTGGTGCATGTATCACAGCTCAAGAAACATGTACCCAAGGATGCCATGGTGGATACAGATTTGAGCTCCATGGTAACTGATCCAGACAGAGTTCTCTGCCCTGTGAGTATTTTGGCTGACAGAACTGTTCGAAGAGGAGCCAAAGTGATCAAGCAGGTGTTGGTGCAATGGGAAGCTCTCCCAGCTCATATGGCAACTTGGGAGGATGCAAGGGAAGTGCCTAGGCGCCAAGTTCAGAATTCAACAGTCTGAGGACAGTCTGTTTGGCAAGAGCGAGGAAATGTCAGGAATACCTGACAAGTGGGCCCTCAATACCGACGCAAGACGGTGGCGGTTGCCTGGCTGGCAACAGAAGACGCGGAGGGATAAAAGGCAGAGGAAGCTTCCGGTCGAAGCAAGAATTCTGGCAATTGTCTAGTTCATAGTTCATAGCTTTAGACTAGAATTCCTTAATCATTTCCAGCGGTTTACCGCTTGTATCCAGACATAGTTTCAGTTCATCAATAAAATCGGCCAGTTCATCTCCCCAAATCCCCTCTGAACTGCCCCTGAATCCTCTGTTCTCGATAAGTGCGTTACACCATGTGTATACTGTATAGTCTCCCTTGTAGTTCAGAAATTGAATACAACACATCGTCATTACCAACATGCTAAAATCAAATCATATGAAGAAGCACCCTAACTCAAATGGGCACAACAACAATCTATATACAAACGATCTGATTGTACTGGCCAGCGCCGGATCCATTTCTTGTCTAGCCTTAACGCAGCAAAAAATTAAAATTAAAATCAGAATGACAGATAAGAGACTCTATTCTAAATAAGAAATTCGAGAAGAGATCTGATTTTCTGGCGGCTAGCATGCCCATGCTGAAGATGACCAGGTTGATGGTCGAAGCAGAAGCGGGCGAGGCAGCCGCCGGCCCGAAGTGGAGGTCGGCCGTAGTGGTTAGGTTGAAATCTCGGAGGGGCCGAGCTCCACCACGGCCTGGCTGCGCGCTGGATCAGCCTCGCAAGGCAGGGGCGCCCGGCGGCCTGTGACCTGGAAGAATTGGAGAGGAGTCGCGAGTTCCACCTGGCGTGCTTCGGCCGTGCGCGGATGCCCAGAGGGAAGCACAGGCGGGCCGCCGAGGGAGGGGGGCTCTCGGGCGTCCCGGACGTCGCGACTGCGGGGATTGTGACCGCCGGGGCCAGACCATGTTGGAGCGTGGCAGCCGGGCGTCACCGCCGCCGTGTGCAACCCTCGCACGTGGGGCGGCCACCGCGGGAGCTGGGCGTCGCCGCCGATATGTTTGCTGGCGGCACGGTGGCGGACACGCCCACTGAGGCGGCCGCTGAGGCTGTGGTGGACAGGGCCAGGACCAGCCGACGGCATCAACGGAGGAGTCCTGGCGTTTCTTTCTTTTTCGCAAAACAGAAGAAAATGGTGGCACGCGTGGGAATGGAACGCTCGCAGCCAGAACATCTCGTGCAGAGGGTGCGGGTGCAGAGGGTGCGGGTGCGGAGGGTGAGTGAGAAGCGGCTTCTCACCTTTTAATCTTCACCGTTGTATCCGTAATTAGTATGTTTTTGAGTCGTTGATTTTGAAGAAGGGAGATGGTTTGGAGAAATTTTCAATTATGGTAGAAAATTAGTGCGTGGTTTTTTTTCTTCCGCCGGCATTAGCAGTGATCCGGACGTAACGTCGCTGCTCGGTGCCGACCTGGGAGAATTTCAGTGCCTGCTCAGTGAAAAGTCTGGGCTCTCCAGCTGGGGTGATTCTAGAAGTGAAGTGAAAGTTTGAGCAGGAAACAAAAAGATAGCTTAGAGTAATCATTTCGTCATTGACTGCACGTGTTGAACTTGGAAAGTGACGTTTAGCGGTTTAGGTCGGGCCGTCGCCGTTGGGGGTCACTTTCCGCTCGTGGTAAACCGGTAACTGGTAACCTTTTCTTGACGGCCGACAAAAAATGTTCACACCGGGACAGGGCTGCCGTCAAACACGGCGACTAGTTTTCGGCTGGCCAGGGCTTGAGCGGCTACTTTCATGTTCTTTTATTTAAAGTACGTTGATCGTATATAAGCAAACAAAGACCCACGCCACGACGCCGGCTACAAAAATAAGATACTTCCTCCGGCTATAAACGAACAAATCACCAAAAAAAAAAAAAACTATACCTCTAGGTTCAAATTATACTATTACATCACCAAAATAACATAGGTCTTTGGATTATGTCGTACCGATTTTTTACCCCTCAAAACCAAGGGTGAAGGGGTGTATGATTCTCTTTGCCTAGCACTATAAAGCTTCACTCGGAGGTCGGAGTCGTTTAGCAGAAAAGTTTGCTTCACTAAGCAAAATCGCTCAGCTTGGCAAGTATTTTCTTGCTAGTGAGAACTGAGAAGAGCCAATTTGACTCTCTCCTCTGGGTAAGCTCACTCGCTTTGTCCAACTCGCTATCTACTCAAACTAAACCCATTGGTGGCATTGTACAAGCACAAACTAAGCATTGAACCATACAATGACCTTGCTTTGTCGAGCTAGTTTAGAAAGCCAGGTTCAAAGCAGGCCCCATATTGCCTCTATATTCTTTTTACATGCTCCACTCTCTACTGTTGATACCATCCACGAAGCTCCAAGCTTCACACAATAGGTGTGCTTACTTTGCTCTTAGCTAGCTTTGTTTGGCATTGTGAACATCTTTATGTACCTGATTTTGGAGTGCCTGGATTTGAGATCTTTACTTGGCGCACCCTGAGCATAGATTCTATATATGTTGCTCCTTAATTTGTTCTCCTCACCACATGCTTGGGCCTTAGTGTTAGGGTTCCACACTCTCATCACCTCTATCTTTCGCCTCTGGAGTCCGGACATGACTCTCCCACCATGAGGATTTGGTACACTATCATCGCGCATCGATGTGGTGGGCCCACATGGTGAGAAGAAACTGTCTACTCACGTCATCATCAAGGTATGCAATAGCGATGACAATCTAAAACTAGGAAAAACTATAGTAGCACATTATTATTATTATTACTACTACTAATTATATCCTCAATGTATTAGAGAAAAAAAATAATCTTAAAAAATGAGCTAAAAAACTTGGAATAACAACCATGAAATCAGTACTCTAGTATAATGAACCATTAGATCTATTAAGTTTCTTGTTTTTTTTATTGTGGAAATAGCGTAACATAAGTTTCATAACACGGCACATATTTCGTTAATTAAAATTTTGAAATGATCTCGAGAGCTAATATCTATTCGTAAATTAACCACCTCATCTGCGCAATAAAAGATAACATAATCCTATTTGCAGGTATCCGGTTAATCATAATACTCCTATATAGATAAACAACTAAACAAGAGAGAGGCCGAAGTGGACACTGGACAATCCACGTGTGACCAATCAGGGTAAGTCTTCAGATTTTGCATAGACTGGGTAAAGTCTTCAGATTTCGCATAGACTTTCTTTTTTTTAAAAAAGTGATTTTGCATAGACTTGGTCGTCCACCACGGCGTGGTCCAACAAACGTTCCAGATGTCGCCTAACTAAGCTACGCAAACAAACCCCTAGCTAGTGGACACGACTACTGTTGAATTTACCGCTAACGCCCCCTGTTTATCCTGTTGATGATGATGAAGTCAGGGTGGGCGTCTGCATGACGCTGATGGCTACGGATCGGGGCGCCAGGGGCAGGTGCCGAAGGCCGCGGGACGGAAGACTAGTATGCGTCGTGCCTGGCCTGGACCGGCCCACCGCATCGGCTGACCGAGACCGACGACTCGCTCGGCGTGGCGTGGGGGACTCACACAGCACACTCACCCACCGTTTCGAGCACTTGCAGTTGCCGACGACTCGGCGGCAACGGCATCCCGTGTCCGGTGCCAATGTGGACACGAGGGCGTGTCCTATTGGTTAGCTTCGACTTTTCCTGGAGGATCTGGAACAGATAAGGCCGTGATTTTCTTGATTAGCTGATCCTCGTTACATATAATGCCAGTTCTCCACATTGTATCGCATTTGGTCGGATGTTATTAATAGAATCCAACTTGCCGTTGACCCTGTGAAGGAGCTGCGTTTCCTATCGCTTTTTTTCTTTTTTGTGCTTAATTCTATCTATATACTCTACCAATCTGCCATCGTTCGCTGCCGAGCGAACATCTTCCATGTGGCCATATCCGACAGGAGCCGTATGACATTTTTTAGTGGCGTATGACATTTTTTTAGGTCTGTCTACTCCCTATCCGGTTGGTCTGGACACCTCCCTCAACCGGTGGAGACAAGGGAACAAATCAACCGGTTGAGAGGATGGATTAAATCAACCGGCAATCCACGCTTGCATGCAATCCAACAGGATAGTTGGGAAATTACAAAGCAAAAACTTTATATGAATGCAAAAAATTGAAGCATGCAAATTTGCAAAATAAGAAATTTAACAAATTTGAAAAATAAACAAATTTTTTCTATAGTTGTGAAATATCAAAGCAAAACTTTAAATAAATGAAAAAATTTGAAGAATGCAAATTTGCAAAGAACAAATATTAAACAAATTTGAAAATTACCAGATTATTTTCTATAGTAGGGAAATAGCAAAGGAGAATTTTAAATATAGCAAAATGCCCGTGCGTTGCCACGGGCTAGCTAGAATAACTTTGATAGCAAAGAAGACGTGCGTTGCAACGGGAGTAAAAATAAAAATAAAAAACCGTAACAAAAGTCAATCTATTATTTTTTGAACTAAACCCGGAAACATGACATAAATTAGCAATGTTATTAGGCTTATCGAACATTTCTCTTCTCTCTCTTTTTTACTCCTGAATATTGAAACATTGAAGGTCCTTGCAAGTAATGAGTGTGAATATTATTACTATCACGGATGCCTTCTACCACTGGTGCCACCGTAATGATATAACTAAACTCTTATCAACACTTCAACAGGAATTGCAAATGCGATGCGGCACTATGAAATTCATCAGGGATAACATTAACACATGAAACCAAAATTTCTTAACCACATCAGTGATACACTTAGGCGCTGTTTGGTAATTGGGAAATAGGCATTGGGATAGGGATAGGGAAATGAGATGAAAAATCTAGAACGTCCATTTAATCATCATATTAAATCTCAACCATTCATTTCTTAAAGGAGCATTTCCCAATCCCTAACCCATCCTTTATTTCCCGTTTGCCAAACACCCCATTAGTGCACGTTATACCTGGACAATATCTGCGAGCAGAAGGTCGTCCTCTGTTTCATGATCCAAGGCAACATCTGTACAAAATGAAGCTCTAAGAAAAGGTAGCAGCTCTTGTATGCCCTGCAGGCCACGTATTGTGCCACAGCAGCACAGCTTACTAATTTTGTTGCCCTCTCCTATCCGTTGCCTCTGTGGCACGCATGCAGCAGCCCAGGCCACGTAGCCATTCCTCATTGCAGTACTCGAACGGTGGCCAGGAAACCGCGAGGTCTGCTCCGCGACATCAAAAGCCGACGAAGCTGCCTCTCGCCTCATGTTCTCTCTCTCTCCCTCCCCCCCTCTCTCACTTGAAGCTGATGCAGTCAAGCTCGCCGTGCGCCTCCGGAGCCTGCTGCAGCTGCCGGCCTCCAGCTTGCGGTGCTCGTGCGCCTCGCCAACCTCCGCGCAAAGCGGTGCCGCCCTCGCCGACGTGGGGGATGCCAACGCATCCACCGTCGTCGCCCACCTTGACGCCGGGCGTCGCGCACCTCGATATCGAGCTCCTCCTCTCCACCACCGCTGACGCAGACCCGTCCATGCCGCTCTCCGCATCCGATTGATCCGACTTTCGCCTCCTCATCGACCGCCTCTGGCTCTGCTCCGACCGCCCTCCACGTCTCAGCCCTCTTCTTCACCACCTCCCAACAGGTACTCGCTGCCGCTCTCATCCCTGCGGCCTCCGCCGCCGAGTCCTCCGTCTCCCTCGAGTCATCCCTTGCTGTTGCGCTGAGCGCGCTCTCCCGTTCTCCTCCTGTAGAACGAGGCGCTCTCCTCGCTCGACCTGGTTTCAATTTCTCTCTCGTGGATATCCTCTTCTTGTTGGAGTCGGATTTATCTTCTCGCTCGACCCAGGTTGTTCCGAATTCGAGTTGAACTTGTCGCAAAAACTGGCAGGCCGAACAACGGACGCGCGAGGAGACGATGCGCGGAGAGTACGGGTCCACCTGTCGGTGTGAGGGGCGTGGGCAGACTGTGGAGTCAGATGCCCCATAATAAGGAGTAAAGAAATGAAAAATTTAACAAATACAAACTAAGAACAAAACTTACACCTAGTAAGAACAAAATTTACACTGACTATTTAAGTGTAAATTTCAAAATAGTTAGGTGTAAGTTTGATAAGAATAATGGTAACACTTGTAGATAACAGTCTGGTTATAATACTAGGAAGAAAAATATAATTCAAAGCATATGATAACAGTAAAATAATAAGTAGGTCCTTTTACAACTTAAAATTACAAAAATATGAATCTAAAATGGTTACAGAACCATTATTACAACTAGGAAAATAGAAAAGGAATACCAGGGCCTCCTATCCACTTGACACCAGGGAGTAGTAAGGAGAAAGATCAAACTAAAGTCTAAAAAGTCGGTTTGAATTCATTTATGGCATAACAGTTTGCAAATTGGGCCAGAAATGTGGCATAAAACATATACTTACACCATGAAATAAAATAATTTACAGTAATAAAGGCAGTATAAATTTCATGAAAAACATGAAAAAACACTGAAAGTTTAATAACAAATGTTACTTGTACCTACAAGTATGGAAAAACATAAGAAATCACACCAACTGGAGGTATGCATCCTTGCATATCAACATCAACAAAGAAGTCACTTAGATCCTGCAGCATGCAAGCAAAGAAAGTTGAAAATGAACTGTTCAGCATATATCACTTGCTCTACTAAATAGATAGCAGGTAGATATCCCTAGACAAAGAAAACAGAACTAAATAGATAGCAGGTAGATAACACTTGTAAGTAACAATCTGATTACAATACTAAGCACATTGCAAGGTCCAGATTCTAACAAACAGCTACACATCTAGTGAACTCCACTCCAAGTTTAGAATTATTTATCTTTGTGATGGGATGATGTAAAATCCATCCTATGTACACATGTAGGAGAAAAGTAACACATCGCAAATGAGCACCCTAGTAGACTGATGAGAACACAAACACAGAAAAATGTGTGTAAACATGTTGAACCATCCATCCTAATAACAGACCTCATAAACCCTTGAAATTTCATACCTGTGAGAGGAAGTGATGTTGGTGGCTGGTGCCAGCATTGGAGAACTTGAGGGAGAGCTCATCGCAAGGCAGATTAAAGAATAGCCTGTCAGCCAGTCCTACACTGGTTTAGAAATCACCAAACAAAGTAGAAGAAATGACATGAACTCTCTCTATACACACACACTGGTTAGATTGTAGACACAACTAAAACTAGAAGTATAAATGTTGCAGACAAAAAACAACAAGGGAGATGTACTTCTACATTGACATATTCCCATATTGTGGCAAAAAATAACCAAGAAAAAATAAAAACTCCTGTATATGATGAACCAAATCATTTCTGAATGACAAAAGTAAGAGTGTTCATGCCAGCAATATAAATTCACACATTCAGAAAAAACAGCTACTATACAAAATTGTTCAATGCATGCATCTAGTTCATATTCAAATAACATTGCAATAACAGGTTCATGGGACGCTTAAATATATAACAGGTTCACATTCAGATAGCAAATTCCCAAGTTACTGAGTCACATTCAGATACAAGGTTGATGATTCACATTTAAAAATAAACAAGATTAAAGTAACATAGAAACAAATATGAATACCAGAAGATACCTCGAATAAAAGCAACAACTAATTCAAGAGATAGAAACCACTCTCAGATGATCAGGCTCACCATCCCACTGGACATCAATTCAGGCTTCACAATGGAATCATGCAAACAAGAACAAAAAGAAGTCAGACTACAGAAGGTGAAAAATATTAATGAGCAACCAGCCCTGACTATTAGTGGAAATTGGTGGCTTATACCCAACTTACACCATCAAGTCACATAATTTACATTATCAAGTTTAGTAGAGCATAACTAATTATAGACTTTTTCTAAAATCCCATTGACCAAATGACCATTGCAACGAATCACAAACCAAATAAGCAAATAGACCATGGAATCAAGAGAAAAAGCGCCAAACCTGTGGAGCTAAGGCACCAATTTAGACACAACTGATATCACATGGAAGCAGCGCATCTGCAGTGCAAAAGCTCCTAAAATTACTAAGATAAATAGCGCATTAGCACATATCTACAAGAGGAAGATGACAATACGAACCTGGACAAGCCATAGATAGGCCAAATCGACGAAGAGACCAGCGAAAACAAAAGGACCTGACAAGCACATAAATCAGAAAAACAGTGAAAGTCAATCAAAGTCAATCAACATGAAGAATGAAGAGAAATGGTAAGAAATTTTGATTCAGAGAAAAACTAGATAGAGAGATCCAACCTTCACAAAGAGAGTAATGGTGACAAGCAAAGCCATATTCACATTTAGAGAAAAAATCTTATAACTACAACAATATTCAGTTAAAAATTCACCTCTAATTAAGAATGGACTCAACTACAAACAAGCTCATCTGTCTCCACCACCCTCACATCTCTGCTCCTCAACTATCCAAGAAGAAATCAAATCTAAACAAAAGCTATACATTCATCTTATAAAAATTACAGTTAACCAAACATCAATAATTATCCAATTACATTCATCTTATTTCATCTTATTGATCCAACACCTATTGATTCGAAGACAGAATGGAATTCTAACCACTCGAGAGAACACAAATCATTTAACATAACTCAAAGCCATAATGTAAAGGGAAAGGGAGAAAGGCATCAACATAAGAGAAATTATCTTAAAAAAGCATTTTCCAACAGAATGGAAACAAGCATAAAATTAGGATGGCAAAGCATTTAACTGCAACACTTCCACATAAAAAACATATACCAGCTGTTTCATCTATTACATCACGATGGATAGCAAAAAAGTGTCTCAGCAGCACACTACCATCTACAGTATGACCAATTGTAAGCTTCATGACCATTGGAGCTAGGGAAACCCAAGGTATGAATGTTTTGGTGATAGGATGAGAACCATGAATGTGACTAACACTCTTTGTGAGATCTTATAGGTCACATATGAAGAAAGCTTCGTCCGTTGGTGGTGAACGCCAATACACCATGAACTTATTGACAAGGATGATTGGTTGCCTTCATCTACACAAGAACGGACTTGATGGAGTCGCGGAGAAGACATGGATCAAGGCTAAGGACATGCTAGATCCAAGCGGGTGTTGCTTGGTTAGATGTTAGCTTGAGTCCATAGGAAAAACCCGACTATCAAGAGGGTTCGAGGTGGTTCTCTTAGTACACACTAGTTATAGAGATCATGGGATGCATGGTGAGTCTCTCAGGGGCTAGGGTGGCAGAAGAGAGTTGAAGGAACCAAGAA
The DNA here is from genome assembly GCA_012490785.1 of Eragrostis nindensis. Lineage (NCBI taxonomy): Eukaryota > Viridiplantae > Streptophyta > Magnoliopsida > Poales > Poaceae > Eragrostis > Eragrostis nindensis. The sequence goes on along the minus strand of JAAXCT010003143.1, from coordinate 817 downwards.
GATCAAGTGTTGAAGAAGAAGATCAACAAGAAGATCGAAGCTGCGAAGGCAGAAGAGACCGGACAGTACGGTCAAGGACCGTACAATACGGTCTACAGAGGAAATCCAGACAGAAGAGCTTAAGTTTCTGGAAGTGGAAGAATAGAGACCGGACAGTGGACCGGACAGTACGGTCCTAGGGACCGGACAGTACGGTCTCTATTGGAAGATCCAGACAGAGAAGCTGAAGTTTCTGGAAGTTGAAGAATGAAGACCGACAATTGAGAGGATGGTACGGTCATGGAGACCGTACAATACGGTCTTACAGGAGAAGAGCAACAGAGAAGGAGAAGTTTCTGTTGGCTGACGAAGAAAGGAGACCGGACAATACGGTCCTTGGGACCGTACAGTACGGTCTGGTCTGAGATGATGAACAGCACTCCCCGGACGCCAGTCTGGTAGAGACCGGACAATACGGTCAAATGAAGACCGGACAATACGGTCTATTGTACGGTCCCCTACGCAGACTGGGTACTTTTGGACAACGGCTAGTTTGAGGTTGGAGGCCTATATATAGTCGGTTGTTTACCTCTTTGAGGTGCTCTTGGACCCAGGAAAGAGGGGAGGTGCTGCCAAGAAGCCAAGAGGAAGAAGTGTGAAGCACTTGAGAGGGATTTGGAGTGATCCTAGTGCTTGAGAGAGTAGCAAGTTCATCCTTTGCATCCTTTTGATCTCTAGGCTAGTGTGGGCTTGAGAGAGTCCTAGGGCTGTTACTCTTGGTCTATGGCAAGGCCTAGACCGGTTAGGCGTCGGTGTTGAGCTGTCCAAGGAGATTGTT
>JAAXCT010003142.1:0-43578 GCA_012490785.1 Eragrostis nindensis | reverse complement strand
GATAGAGCACCCACGGCTTACCACACTTACATTTTCTTACTGCCAAAGTGGCAACGGTCCAGCTTAAATGTCTTCAAGGCTTGTCAGTTTGACCTGTGAGGTTTGGACGGCTCCAAGAAATCAATACCCGATATCCTTTGGCTATGTTCCTCAACTCTCGACGATATATTAAAAATCCAGGCACAACTATTCACAAGAAAATTCAGCTGAGTGAGTTCTTAAATAATGCGACACTACGTGCGCTGGATTTGGATTTTGTAAGCCAAAGGGTGAGTAGATATACTTCAGGAATATATTTATTGGAATTCATATATACTTGTCAAGACTCTGATGACAATTCTTCCACTCCATCTTGTGCAGATTTGGATTCAACCGGAACCTTCAAACCTTGTAGGTCCCTTGTTGCAGAATTTGCAGTTACTTTCTCTCCGACAAATTCACGGGGAGTGTGAGCTAGATTGGACGATGTTTTTCTTAGGAGGCGCACCCCTCTTGAAGAAAATTATATAGAGGTACCTTCTAATTAAATTGCCAAAATTGTTCAAGAGATGTCCTTTTATCTTTCAGTACTAGTGTGCTTTGCTTGGTTAGCACCGTCTCTTTTGTCAATAAATTTGAGTTTCTCGTCTTACATCCATGTAAAGAATTGCATGCAACTTGTTTGCGTTCAACAAATACTAAACATTTGCCATCGGTCTCTCTCAAAATTCAATCTATATATTATGAAAACACTATTCCGTGCTTACATGCTCTATTGCTCTCTTGCAGGTTGGGATCATACATGTTGGGCGAGCTCACCAAAGAGTTCATGGAGGAATGTGAAATACTCTATCAAAGAAAACTGATATATCATGGGAAACCCCTGATGCCGTGAAACACTATAGTTTGAAACAGCTTATCATTAAGGGGTACCAAATCGAAGAGAAGTTCAACAGATTATATAAAGCGCGTCGTGGAAGCAGCTGTGAATTTAGAACTGATAATACTGCTTGATAGTGGTCAGTGTGATCGTTTGCAAATTTTCTCCAGCTACAAGATATCCAAGAACTGAGGAGGAGAGAATTCTGATAAAAAAACAAATTCTGGAGTGGGCATGCTCGCCTATTAAAATAGGAATTGCGCTTGATTGTATCTATTATTCTGTGATCTCTGGACTCTTTTAAGATAATTTATTCATACAGAAAACCATGGTTTCGTGTGTAACTGGTTTCTCTTGTATACATGCGCCAGTGACGCAATGATATTTTTTACATCCCCCTAATGGGAAGACCTCCCATGGGGGCCAAGGTACAAAGCAACTACTCGCTACTCGCTAACATGTCTCACAACTACCGGTTCCACTTCAGGTGTTTTGCTCCTGCGATGAGCCATTGCCGAGCCTCATCTTTGATCATCGTTAATTCGTTATGAGTCCAGTACAGTTTTTGGGTACCGGTCAAAAACTCTGTTATTCCTATCCTTCCAGCCCAGATGACAAGCGCCGCCATCGATCTTTGCAACTTTCTTCACGCCCCGGCGAGTGCGATGCGTTCAAGAAGGTTTGGAATGCTGCCCATTGACCAATGTATGTTGTTGCCGTATGCCTTGTCAGGGGCGGATCTACAGGAGGAGCACGGGGACAGCTGTCCTCTTTTTTTTTTTAAAAAATAAACTGAATACTAGCAAAAGTGTCCGTGCGTTGCTACGGGCGAAAGACCAACATAGTATACAACTATTACATAAGCTATAGATGCACATCAACCAAAAAAAAGTTTTTTTTTCTCGCAGGCAAGGTACCCTCTTATACTACTAATATCACGGGCATTACTGCTTTCCCGTCATTTATGAAAGAGAAAGAGTATCGGAGGAATCCACGATGGGAACTCTATTGAGATATGAGGCACATATATAGTGCCGGTTACAACACAAACCATAGAGGTTTGACTTGACATACAAGTAAAGTACATGTACAAGTATATACGTATTCCAACAGCCCCCCGCAGTGTCAACCTGGAGAATTCGGACGTTGAGACTGGACCGGAATGAAGTAAAACACAACACTTGACAGTCCTTTAGTGAAGATGTCCGCGTATTGAAGACTTGTCGAAACATGAAGAACTCGAACTTCTCCGAGAGCAACCCGTTCACGCACAAAATGTAAATCAATCTCCACATGCTTGGTGCGTTGGTGTTGAACCGGATTTGAGGAGAGGAACGCGGCACTAATATTATCACAATAAACCACCGTGGCCTTGCGAAGAGGATGATGAAGCTCGGAAAGAAGTTGGACCAACCAACAAGCTTCGGCCATAGCATTGGCAACGCCTCTATATTCAGCTTCAGCAGTTGAACGAGACATGGTGTTTTGGCGTTTAGAAGACCACGAAACAAGATTGTCTCCGAGAAAAACACAGAAGCCAGAAGTAGAGCGTCTTGTGTCCGGGCAACCAGCCCAATCTGCATCAGAATAGATGACCAAGTCACTGCAAGAACTCGGAGAGAGCCGAAGACCAAAGCCGAGAGTTCCTTTAATGTAGCGAAGAATCCGCTTAAGTAGAGAAAAATGTTGTTCCCTGGATCATGCATATATAGGCACACTTGTTGCACGGCGTGAGCAATATCCGGCCTGGTTAAAGTGAGATATTGAAGACCTCCAGTAAGGCTTCGATATAGTGTAGCATCAGCCACAGGCGGACCAGCATCAGCAGGTAGCTTGGAGCGTGCTTCAATAGGAGTTGAGCAAGGATTGCAGTTACCATCTTAGCACGAGTGAGAAGCTCCAAAGCATATTTTTCTTGAGAGAGAAATAGAGAGTTGAGGTGCGACGAGCAGCCACACCTAGGAAATAATGCAACGACCCAAGGTCTGTCATAGCAAATTCCTGCCGAAGTGAAGATATAATCCGGTGTAGAAGAGTAGTACTAGAAGCAGTTAGGACTATGTCGTCTACGTATAATAGTAAGTAGGCAACATCTGAACCTGGCTTGTAGATGAAGAGCGAAGTGTCACATCGTGAGCCAGTAAAGCCAATGGAAAGAACAAACCTAAAACCGAGTATTCCAAGCGCGTGGGGCTTGTTTGAGGCCATACAGGGATTTATTCAGTCGACAAACATGCTGAGGACAAGAAGGATCGACAAACCCGAAAGGTTGCTCACAATATACTGTCTCCATTAGAGTTCCATTCAGGAAAGCATTTTTGACATCTAGTTGGTGAATAGGCCAATCACTGCAAACAGCAAGAGAGAGAACAGTTCGTATGGTAGCTGGCTTGACGACGGGACTGAATGTCTCTTCAAAATCAATACCTGGCAGCTGAAAAAAACCACAGAGCACCCATCGAGCTTGTAGCGTTCCAATGAATCATCAGCATTTAGCTTGTGACGGAATTAATATCCATTTACCAGAAACAATATTAGTATTTGGAGGCGGCAATACCAGTTCCCATGTCCTGTTGGAAGTGAGGGCGTTGAACTCATCAATCATTGCAGCTTTCCAGTGAGGATCAGCAAGAGCATGCTTGTACGTCGTGGGCAAAGGAGAACAACTTGAGACTTGAAGATCGAATATGTCTTTGGGAGTTTGAATTCCAGGTTTGCCCCGAGTAGTCATCACATGATCATTGGAGACCGGTTGAACTGGCACAATGCGGGTTCGAGAGGGCCCTGTCGCAAAGGGCACATCCGGTCCGGAGCAGGAGCAGGAACCACAGGTGCCGTAGGTGCAGCAGGGACGGTGGCTCGTTGTGCCGGCGTGTATAAACATGAGAGACCGGCGGCTTGGCACTGTATGGTCCTGGAACGGCACCTGAGATTCCGGCCGTAGACGACGACTGTCCGTTCGAAGTCGATGAGACGGCAGACTGAGCATGGACGCCCGTGACACCTGGAACGGGGGCATCCGAGCCGCGCGTGGCTGTGCGCGACGAAGAGGGGAACCGTGCAGCGGCGTGGCTTGACGCGGCGAAGAAAACACCATCAGCAGTAGGTACAGGAGAGCCGCGCGTGGCTGCCGGGGCAGGTGCACGCGGTGCTATACCAGGTTGGTACACAGCAGCAGGTTGATCGATATCATCTGCAACAATCATCAAGAAAAGAATACGAAAAGAGAGGAATAGATGATCTGGAAGCATAGGGAAAGGTTAGCTCATCGAAAACCACATGGCGAGATGTAATAATCTTGTTGTGGTTAAGTCGAGGCAACGATAACCCTTATGATTTTTAGGATACCCAAGAAAAATACACTCCACAGATCTAGGCGCTAGCTTATGAGAAACGGTAGCAGATAGATTGGGATAAACCCTACAACCAAAGGTACGGAGGTGATCATATGAAGGGGGTGTTCCAAAGAGAGCCTGATGGGGTGTAAATATTGAGTGTTTTTGTGGGATGAATGTTGAAGAGGTAAGTGGCGGTGTGGAGAGCCTCCACCCAATAAGATGGGGGGAGGCTGGCCTGGATCAAAAGTGTGCGTAAGATGTAATTGATAGAATGGATAACACGTTCGGCCTTCCCGTTTGGCTGAGAGGTGTGGGACAAGATAGCCGAAGGTCAATACCTGGCAAGCAAGAAGAAAGAACGGGCTGCATTGTTGTCAAACTTCCGATTCGATTGAATGAATTGGATGCGGCTTTGGATGCGGCTTGGAAATGAGTGAGAGCATAAGCATGAAAATCCTGGGCCCTGTTCGGCTGGCTGCATTTACTGTAGCGGCTGCAGAAGAAATAACTGCGAACACTGTAGCGGTTTGCAGAAGAAATAACTGCAAACATTGTAGCGGCTGCTAAGAAGCAGGCCAGCCGAAGGTTAGTAAAAGTTTCAGATTTTAGCTTTAGAGGAAAGGTCCAGAGATAATGTGTAAAATCATCAAAACACACTAGATAATACTTGCATCCACTTATACTAGGACAGGTGATGTCGACAAATCACAATGAATTAACTCAAATGGTTTGCGTGCTCTTGACAAAGAACTAGTTGGTAAACGAACATGACGCCCTAACTGACACTCATGACAAGGAGTCACAGGTGACTTATTCTTTGATATGGAGATTACGTTGGAGGAACGCAAACTGGACAGAACGTTGGCGCCAGATGACCAAGTCGACGGTGCCAAAGGAGCTCGGACACGACGGCGAAAGCACTTGGAGGAAGGCTGGACGCCGGGAAAAGGGGGTAGAGATCACCAGAGCTATTGCACCTGTGAATTACCGCCCTGGTTCAAAGGTCCTTCACAGATAAACCAAATGGGTCAAATTCAACGGAGACAAGATTATCAGTGGTAAAACGGCGAACAGAAATAAGATTAGCAATTAATTCAGGAGAGACTAAAACATTGGATAAAGAAAGAGGACCAGAAGGAGTAGGAAAAACAACACTACCAGCGGCAGTGATGGGAAGGGCCGAACCGTTGCCAACAATGATGCGAGTTGGAGTAGAAGTAGGGTGGGTAGACGAGAGATTACCCAGGTTGGACGTGAGGTGGGAGGATGCGCCTGAGTCCATGATCCACTCCGGCTACTGCAGGGTCATGGAGTTGAGTGCATTGATCAGGGAGGCCTGATCCCATGAGGGTGCTGTAGTCGACGCCGAGGAAGGAAAACCATATGGCAGCGTGCCCTGGACAGGAGCAGTCCCGACGTGGCCATAGGGCAGCGCACCCTGGGCAGGAGCGGTCCCGGCGAGCATGGCCTGGTGAGGAACGCCAGGACGGGGGCCAAGGATGCGCTGGCCCGGCTGCATCGGCAACCATGGACGAGGAGCACCGTAGCCACCAGCTGGAGTAGGGGCGCCACCAGAGTTGTGCCTGAAGTTCTTGTTCTTGTTCTTCGCCTGTGGTGACGATGCCGGAGTTCTGGCCGGGGGAGGCTTGGACGTGGCCGCCACCATGGCCGTGGCATCACCCGGCACCGCGACCTTGTTGTCGGACTCCTCGAGGGCGAGCAGGGAGCAAGCCTTGGTGAAGGACGGCATCGGGTCATGCGTCATGATGATCGACGCCATGTGACGGAAGGGAGCGCTGAGGCCTCTGAGGGTAAGAACCAGGGTCGGTTCATGCGTAGCCAAGATCCGCCAAGCGTCAGAGTAAGAGTAAGACTTGAGACGCTCAGAGTAGTCCAGGATGGACATGTCGCCCTGCGCAAGGTTGCGAAATTCTGCTTCCAACCTGAGAGCACGAGAGGGTTTGTTGTCCCGAAACAAACCCTCGATCTTTGTCCAGATGGTGTAAGCAGAAGCGCCGGGCGTCATTACCTTACGCATGATCTGCAAGTAGGGGCGGATCCAGCGGGGGGGCTCCACCCCACCCCCCCCCCCCCCTACCGGCTGGCAGCACCTTAGAGCCCCCCAAGCCCCTCCTACATTTTCTTGACAAAAAGAGCTTAGAACAATGGAGTTTTCAAGGAAGAAGAAGAAGAAAACTAGAGGGAGGAGGGAGGAAGAAGAAGGACATGGTAGCTCAGGCCCCCCTAACATTATGCTCTGCATCCGCCACTGTCTGCAAGGAGACGGCCGAGTAGAGGAGCGATCGGATAGAGAAGTCGACGGTCTGCCAGGCAGGGTCGACGGGATCGGGAGCGGGGGTGCCATCGATATGACGAGAGGCACCGAACTTGCCGACTAGAGTCAAGAAGAGCTCGCGCCAGGCTGTGTAGTTTGGAGGGCTAAGCTCGAGAACGATAGGGATGTGGGAGCGAACATTGATCGTGGCAAGAGTTGCAGCAGGATTTGGTGGAGGAGGCTGAGGGATGGCGGTGACAATGGCTGCTGCCAGGGCGCGGGTGGCATCAGGCTGTGCGTCGGCCATGGAGTTAAGGCGTGGGGCTGGCGGCGCAAAGGCAGCTAGGGTTAGGAGGAAGCGGTATATATCGTAGTCTCTGGATACCGTGAAAGAGAAAGAGTATCGGAGGAATCCACATTGGGAATTCTATTGAGATATGAGGCACATATATAGTGCCGGTTACAACACAAACCATAGAGATTGGACTTGACATACAAGTAAAGTACATGTACAAGTATATACGTATTCCAACAATTTACATGTAAGTTAAATACAACTTCCACATTCTTAACATGTGATTAATAGATAACAGAGCAAAACATCGACGACAAGCACTGGGTCTAATTCGTTCATTTCATTAAACCTTCAGCAACATTGTAGAAGCACTGGATCTATTTCATTCATTGATTTCATTAAACCTTTGCCAACACCAACATCACTATTTTCATCAGTGAGTGTTATCAAAGGGAAGTATCGATATATTGCGTCTCCCTTTTAATGGCTAGTGAGGGAAGATAAGACAGGAGAAAACTGCAACACTGGACTAAGGAGGAATAACTGGAATATAGAATAGATAAGTATACAGAAAAATAAGAAATGCAAAATGCAACTTCAAAATTCTGATGAACTGATCGACAATTAGAGAGTACTTCCATAACCAATCAGGGGTTAACTGAGAGCATTAATGTATTTCTATATATTTTTAAGGGGATCGACACGTCTACAAGGGCTAGAAGCTTCATTGCTGCTTAGAAGGTACAAACATTTTGCACAAAGGACCTCACAAGAGGAAGAGGGAGATAGACCGAGCACTACATCGGAATGGATTCGGCTGGATTCTCAGTGGAGAAGAAGCTGCTACAGTAAAGAGGAGAGAGCTGGAGAGAGTTCGACGCTGATGTGTTGCAGCCTGAGTCCCAGCAGACACCCTTAATGTGATTTCAGTTGCCAGCATTATGTAACAGGCAACGGAAGAAGCTTCAATATCCCAATCGGAAAACCGACTCCATAATAACCTGCAAAACTACCGAATCCATTCAGAAATGTAGTGCACAGTGTGCAGGTGGTAATATCAGAATGAAAAATCCTACAGAAGATAGACGAGGGGCACTCACCTTGTCTAAGAACTGCTAGCAAAAGACAGCAGATATGCAAAAGCGCATCAATTATATTTCTGTAGGGGGGAACATTTTATAACTTGGAAGCATGGAATGGAATTAAGGGAGATTTACCCACTGTCAACCTCGAATGAACCATCAGTGCGTAGAGTCTTTTGAACCGTCAGTACGTTGGAGACTTTTGCCCCATAACAGTGCTCCATCAGCTTCAGTGCCTCAGCAATTTTCTTTGGTGGAACCTGTATTGAAGATTTTAGAGAATCATATCAAAGCTTCTCAGACATGGAGATGAGACCAATGCAACAATATACCTCATATTGAAGGAACAAACTCATATGTATCTGTGACATCAGATATGTACTTGCATTTGAACAGCAGCTGAATTTGGAAGTGATAAGGAGAAGATTAACCAGGTATATACACAACTATGGTAGATGCATCCATCTAGTCGCCATGGCAGAAGTCAACAAGGTTATGTGGGCTCTGAATCTCAAATTCCTCATGTTCCTTTATGAAGCGGCCCTGCAGTACAGTAATGCAAGGTTTGTTCAGAATATAATTCTGTAAATAGGTGAAGAACCACTGCATGGCCAATGAACTCTATTGTATTATCGGATCATTAGATCTCAAACCGTGCACGACACCGCCAACCTCGTGACCGACCTCCAAGGTCAGGTCTACTACCAGGGCGGTAGGATAGATGACACGTATAAACCTTTGCCAACAGATCGCCTCAGGCCTGAACATCGCTACCTCTCAGTCCCAGCAGCAGCAGTACGGCCCCAACCCGTACCACAGCCTGAGGCACAGCCACCACCTGAGCAGCACACTGGCTCTGTTCCCTTCTTTGACCCACCTTCCCAGGGGGAGTGGGACCCCTGGACAGCTTCTTACCACTAGATTTGGGTCAAGCTTATGCCTTGCAAAGGCCTGAGCTGGGGGGGGAGTCTCGGAGTTTTATGTTGATTGTCTGTATTGCCTTGCTCGACCTCGCATGACCGTCAGTTGTATCAGCCGTTCGTCTGTTCTGCAGTATATACATTAAAAAAAAGTATTTAAAAAAATTCGGGTTTGCTTTGTTGTTGCCGAATCTTGTTTTTTCTACCCACGCATAAAGGATACGATGAATAGCTGCTCTATTAGTTTTCTACTTGTATCTTTTATGCAGTGCTATTCCATGTATAGTTGCGTAAGAAGTAATCTGGCACGATCACACTTCTAGTATTGCTATATCTGTGTGGGTAGCACTGGTTTACCAAATCTAGGCATTGACTTGCATGATATGGTTGTTTTAGGTTGAGTTAGCACGTTTCTGCAATAATAGTCCAGAGATGTTTTAATCTTTATTAGTGCTGCAACTAAAACCCTTTAAGTCTTACACTTCCCCTGTGAGGAATCAATTACCTACCAGAGCCATATACTGCAAAGTTTATAAACACAAACCTCGCTCTTAGCTATCTTTTATATATTGAGTTCGGTTAAATTTTGATCTCTCGGAACACTGCTCTCTTTATGTCAGTCATCTTTCTTTGGGAATATGAGAAATTCATTACCACTCATCCTTCAATTTCTTTTGTCTTCCTTCAAGAGCTCAAGAAAATTCAAAAATTATTGTTTAGGTCATCTAAAAATCTTCTTCACACTCTGCATTACGGGAGTAAAAAAAAACTCCCGTAATACGCAGTAAAGATTTTTATAGAGGTGGTGGCCATCCTCAAAATTTCTCTTGAGTCAAGAAGACAGAAAAATTTATGAGTGATTTCTCTTCCCACATTTATCATTAGACTGATTATGAAGAGCTGCTCTGTTCCCTTGAGATCATCCTTTAACCTTACAAATATATGTGAAGGATATGCACATCCAAACCAAGCTCCACCAGAACAACCATCTTATGTAGCATTAGTTGTGAGCGATATTTTATAGGAAATAGCTTCCACAAAAGAGAGACAAAAAGGGGAAGTGCAAAAGACTTAAAGGAGAACTCTTGGCATTTTCTTATGCAGCAAACAAAAACTCTGGACTTGTTATTTGCAGAATGTGTTTAATGAAAACCTAATAATGCTGTTCAGCTTTTCAATGTCACATGACAAAGTAATCAATAAGCCCCACCGGATATATGCATACTTGATAAATAAATTGTGCTGGTTTATGGACTACTCGCTGTCTTGGAGTATGCTGTTGTATATCAGACACCTGCAGGAAATTAATTTTGATGCAACTCCTGATCCGCCGATTGCTTAAGTTTTTATTTTGCTCGGGATGAGCAAAGTTTAAGCTTGGGGGGTTTGTTGACGGTGTTTAAGTCATTAAATTACCGTCAACATATCGGTAAATAAAAGGGGAAATCACCAAAAATTCGGCAATGTTTAATTTATTAATAAAGTTCCACGAGTTTTGGATGATTTATGAGTGCAGGAGTAAATCCAGAAGAAATAGGCGCCTGTGGACAGAAACACAGGCCGGCCGGCCCAATCATAGGCCGGCCGGCCACCCTTGAACCCTCTTGCTGTCGATCTTCGACCAGTGAACTCCAAAGACGTCCAACACTGAGAATAATTAAAGCTCAAGTGAAGAAATAGCAAACATTCTAGAAGGTGGGCTATAATGGGCCTAAACTTGGCCCTTACTCTATTTCTGCCGACTCCAGGAGAAAACCGACCTCAGGACCGACTCCACCAAGCGATCAGGAGCGTCCAGAGAAGAGGCGGTCGCGAACCGACAAGGTGGACGGCCGGCGGCCTCCCTGCCAGGCCGGCCGGCCGACCTTAGCGGCGTCGCCTCTCCAGCTTCGGCCAGGGGGCCCCCACCGCCATGGAGAAGCTATAAATAGGACCCCCCGGCCTCAGAAAGCAACTCGCACCTCATTGAAGAATCCATTTACTCTTCTTGTTTAGTGTTAGCATTAGTTGGGAGTTAGAGATAGAGTGTGAGCTTTGCTCAGGGTTCCGAAGTCATCTTCGGAAGTGCGGTAAAGCTCTTTGTATCTTTACTTTCTTTTGAATAAATATTATTATGGATATCTCTTCTTATTTATTAATTTAGTAATTCTTTTAATTTATAATTGCTGTGAGTAATTACTTCGGAAGTATCTCTGTGTTGGATCCACGTCTGTGTGAGGTAGACTTTCGCGAGTTGTCAGCTGGTCTATGCGTAAACAATTCACTTAAGTTTATTGAGCATGGGTGGTCTGCCCTGTTAGCTAAGGGTAGATTATTTAGAGTGATTGCTTGTATGGTTCAAGGAATTATTCTAGACGCGAGTTTGCACCCAACCCCACGGAGGATGGTAGCCGCGAGTGTATGTGACAGCTGCACCGGTCTCTGTAATCCACCACGTCGGGTTGGACCTAGCAGGGTCTTAATTATAGCGGGTGGTTCCTTATAGTGGTGGCCTTGGCTATCACTATGACACATCCGTGCCCCGATGCACATTGATATGACTGTTGTATGATTTTGAGTGTATAATTGTAAATTATTAGATTGCTGAATATAAAATACTTAGGATGGATATATTTTAGGAAACCTTTTTCTCTACTCGTTGTTCTCCCAACCTTTCTGCTAATTACTCTTTTTCTGGGTTACTTCATGAGTGCCACCTTATCAAACTATCAATGTTTGACGTGATTTACATACGATCGATTTAGACCGTACCCTTGAGGAATTTTCTACTAGCTTCCCTGTGGAAATTATAAATACGATATCCTGGAATACTCTATGGTGAAGTGCTACAATGGTGATCCGTGCGCTTGCGGAATAGAAATATTTAGAAGAGCATAAGAACCACCAACACCCGCCAACTCGTTCGACTCGTGAGATGAACTGGAGAAGATGTTTAAGAGGAACTTCTTGGGTTCCTACACCCGTCATGGTACGGCGGACCAGCTGAGGAGCATCAAGCAGAAGCCTGCTGAGACCTTCGGGATTACACGAAGCGCTTCTGCCAGATAAGGAACACTATCCTGAACATCCTCGATATAGAGGTGATCTGGATCTACAAGGAAGGGTGCCTGGATGTGAAGACTGTGGAAACCATCGCTGAGATGGAGCCCAAGACACCTGCTGAACTCTTCGACATCGTCGAGAAGTGTGCCAAGGCTGGCCGCCGCCCGAGCTTGTCTCACTGACAGCAAGGGAAAGGGCCAGAAGAAGAAGTCCGATGACCGTGAAGTCATGGCGACTGATCGGAAAGCACAAGGTGAAGGCTCGTTTCGCAAGAAGCGCGGGCCGTGATCATGATCGTCCCGAAGGGGTGAGCAGGTGGTGTCCGGTGCACCGCTGTTCCACCCATGATTTCGAAGACTGCTACGAGTACAAGCGCCTGGAGCGGAGGCGGCTCGAGGAAGGCGAGATTCAAGCACGTGAAGAGAACCGCAACCGTGACCGGAATGATGCACCCCTCGTCCTGAGAGGGCAGAACCGAAAGATGAAGCAGAGATATACCCAGAGATTCATATGATCTTCGGGGGCAGTTCGGCGCTAACAACCAAGGCGCAATACAAGAAGTTGTCACGAGAAGTGCTGAATGCTGAGCCCTATGTGAAGCGGCTTGAGTGGTCCGATGTTCCGATCACCTTCGTAGTTGACGACCACCCGAAGAGTCTTCTGAGCTGGTCTGAGCTACCGTTCGTGGCAAAGATTATTGTCCACCGCAACAAGATCGCGAAGACCCTGATCGACAATGGGAGTGGCCTAATCTACTGATGAAGAAGACGTACCTGGCGATGGGGCTACCGCTTTCCGGGCTGATACCGGTTAAGGACCCGTTTCATGGCATTGTTCCTGATACTTTCTCCCGACCACTGGGCAAGATCAATCTGGATGTCACGGTGGGGCACGGAGACAACAGAAGGACAGAGATCCTGACGTTTGAGGTTGCTGACTTCGAGTCAGCCTACAATTGCATCCTCGGCAGGCCTTTTCTGTTCAAGTTTATGGCAGCTGCTCACTTTGCGTACGGTATGCTGAAGATCCCAGGGCCCAAGGACGTGATCACTGTGTACGCTGACATGGAGCAGGCTGTTCGGTGCGATCTCAACGCCCTAGCTCTGGTGGGCCACTTTGATTCTGAAGAACCGAAGACTGCTCCGCCTGCTAAAGTACAGAAGGGTGATCTTGTACAAGCTGCGCCGTTGACAAGACTCCAGAAGACCCGAGGAACATCACTCTGGCACTTCCGACGCCGCCAACGAACCCTGAGAGTTCGAAGGCCGCCGAGGCCAGAGGTGACGTGGGGAACAAGAATATTCGGCTCGACCCGGAGGATCCTGCCAAGAAGACCACCATTGGTGGTAACCTCGACGCCAAATAGGAAAACGCGCTCGTCGCCTTCCTCCGGGAGAATGTCAACGTCTTCGTATGGAAGCCGTCTGACATGCCGGGATCCCCAGGGAGGTGATTGAGCACAAATTGGGATTGATCCGGCTTTCAAACCGGTCAAGCAGAAGCAGAGAAGGTATACTCCGGAGAAGCGCGACGCCATACATGAGGAGGTGACTAGGCTTCTTCAAGCCGGGTTCATTAGAACGGTCGACTATCCTGATTGGCTAGCAAATCCTGTATTAGTTCCGAAACCTGATGGTTCGTGGCGCATGTGCGTCGATTACACTAGCATGAATAAGGCTTGTCCTAAGGATGAATATCCTCTTCCTAGAATAGATCAAATTGTAGACTCCACTTCGACTAGTGAATTATTGAGTTTTTTGGATGCTTACTCTGGGTATCACCAAATTAGTCTCAGTGTGGATGATCAGGAGAAGACGGCGTTCATTACGCCCTTTGGCATTTTCTGTTATGTCACGATGCCCTTCGGGTTGAAGAATGCGGGTTGCACTTATCAAAAGTGTGTGAACCTAGTCTTCGAAGAGCAGATTGGCAAGAATATTGAAGCCTACATTGATGATATTGTCGTGAAGACAAGAAGAAATAAGATCTCCTGAAAGATTTGGAGCAAACCTTTGATAATATGAGGAAGTACAAGATGAAGCTGAACCCAGAAAAGTGTGTCTTCGGGGTCACCTCGGGCAAGCTCTTGGGGTATATGATTTCTGAAAGAGGGATTGATGCAAATCCAAAGAAGGTGACGGCGATTGAAAAGCTGAAGCCTCCAAGAACCCGAAGAGAGGTCCAGAAGTTGGCTGGTATGATGGCAGCCCTGAACCGGTTTATATCAAGATCGGGTGAAAAAGGTATGCCCTTTTATAAATTACTGCGCAAGAATGATGGCTTCCAGTGGGATGATCAGGCAGAGAAGGCGTTTCATGAACTGAAAGCTTATCTTAAGAAGATGCCAACCCTAGTTCCCCCTCAACCCAATGAAGAATTGCTGTTATATGTTGCGGCCACTGATGCTGTGGTCAGTGCAGCCTTAACTGTTGACAGGGAGCATGAAGGAGGATCTAGGCAACATGCGGTATATTTGTGAGTGAGATTCTCAAAGAAGCCCCAACGAAGTATCCAATGGCTCAGAAGCTGTTATATGCAATCCTGATGACATCCAGAAAATTGAAGCACTATTTCTTGGCTCATCCTATCAAGGCGATTTCTGATAGACCTCTGCAGGCTGTTTTGCACAGCAAAGATGCCGTAGGAAGAGTGGCTCAATGGGCAGTTGAACTGGGGCAATATCACATCGAGTTCGTGCCCCGAAGGGCTGTGAAGGGTCAAGCTTTGGCAGATTTTATCGCTGAGTGGACGGATGATGGAGAAGAAGACCAACCTGATCCTGATCATTGGGTCATGTATTTCGATGGGTCCTTCACTTTGAAGGGAGCTGGATCTGGAGTGGTGTTTGTGTCACCCGAAGGGAAAGTGATCAAGTACGCTGTGCAGTTGTTGTTTCAAGCTACGAACAATGTTGCAGAGTATGAAGGCCTTGTTACAGGTCTCCGCATTGCTAAGTCTCTCGGTATCGGTCGACTGCTCGTGAAAGGGGATTCGCAGTTAGTCGCAAGGTAGGTACAGAAAGAATATCAATGCTCCGACCCGAAGATGGCTGACTATTTAGAGGAAGTTCGAAAGCTTGAAAGGGGTTCGATGGTTTCGAAGTGCGGTATATTCCGCGCCTGGATAATCGTGATGCTGATCATTTGGCGTGGATTGCTTCGTCCCGATCACCTGTCCCAGATGATGTGTTTCTAGAGAAGATTTCGAAGCATTCGACGGCTAAAGTGTCTCAAGAAGTGGACTTGATGGTGATAGACTCAGGGGAAGGCCACGCAGAAGACTGGAGAACTCCAATTATTCAGTTCTTGGAGAACAATCCGATCCCAGATGATGATGCTGCCACAGAACGAATTGCTCGGAAGTCTAAGCAGTATCTGTTGATTGATGGAGTGTTGTATCGAAGAGGTCGTAATGGCATTTTGCTGAAGTGTGTGTCTTCGGAAGAAGGGATCCGGTTGCTAAGGGACATACACGGTGGCATATGCGGAGCTCACACTGTCGGTCTTTGGTTGGGAAGGCATTCCGGCATGGGTTTTACTAGAACACAGCTAAGCAAGATGCCATGGAGTTGGTGAAGACATGTGCTAACTGCCAGCTTTTCAGCAGGCAGAGTACTCGGCACGCGCAGGAATTGCACACAATACCGCTTTCTTGGCCTTTTGCTATCTGGGGTATTGATATTCTGGGACCTTTTTCGAAGGCTAAGGGATGTTACAAGTTCTTATATGTGGCTATTGACACTTTCACGAAGTGGATTGAGGCTGAAGCTGTGGGACGCATAACTCAGGAGATGTCAGTCAAGTTTCTGAGAAGCATTGTCACAAGATTTTGGGGTTCCGAAGAAGTTGATATCTGACAACGGAAGGTAATTTGTTGGAGCTAAGTTTGAAAGGTTCTGTGCTGACCATGGGATTATACATCCAATGTCTTCGGTGGCGCACGCACAAACCAATGGAGCAGTGGAAAGAGCTAATGGTGTTATCATGCACGGCATGAGGGCGCGAGTCTTTGATAAGCTTGCTGCCAAGAGAAAGAATTGGATCGAAGAGCTACCAATTGTGTTGTGGTCTGCAAGGACGTCAACTAGCACAGCGACCAGAGAAACACCGTTTTATTTGGTGTACGGAGCTGATGCTATGTTACCACCAGAAATACACTTGGGGGCTCATCAGATCACTAATTTTTATGATGATGCTCAGGAAGATGCGCGTGAAGTGAAGTTGATCTGTTGTTACTAGAAGAGGAAAGAGATACAGCCTTACGCCATGTTCAGAAGTACCAAGAAGTGTTGAGGAAGCAATACAGCCGCAAGGTGTTCGGTAGAAGGCTTGAAGTGGGAGATCTGGTGATCAAGAAAGACATTAACACTAAAGATAAGCATAAGTGTTGGCGGTCGTTAAACCATGATTTGACCGCCACCCTACCGGTAAATAAAAGCATAACACCAAGATTTTGTGCATAGTAGATAGGATTAATGCTACTCCACAAGTTTTGGTGAATATTTGGATGCAGGAGTGAATAATGGAGAAAAGTGGGCCCAGTCAGGGAATTTCCCTGGCCGGCCGGCCCCACCCTAGGCCGGCCGGCCCCACCTGGTGGTCGCAGGCCCCAGGCTTTCTCCAGTAGGCTAGAAACTGGTCCACAACGTATAATTCAAGGCCCAACCCAGCGGATTTGCGCCGAGTTACCAGAGATGGCCATTTGGGCCTTAACTTGGCCCCTACTGCAATTCTGCCGCCCCTACGAAGTAGCCGACCTTCAGACCGTCTTCAGGAGTACATCAGGAGCGTTGAGGCAGAAGGCGGTGGCCAACCGCCACAGGGGACGGCCGGCCGGCCCCCCTACTTGGCCGGCCGGCCGACCTTGGCGCCACCGCCTCTCCAGCTTCGGCTATTTAATCCCCTGGTCCTGGAGAGGCTATAAATACCCTTGGCCGGCTGCAGAAACAATTCGCACCATCACACTTCATCCAAGTGTTCATTAGTTTAGTTTAGTAGTAGCTTTGGAGTTAGAGTAGAGTAGAGTAGAGTGAGAGCTCTCTCGGGCTTCCGGAGTCTTCTCGGAGTTCGGTATAGTTCTTTGTATCCTTACTCTTTAGAGATATTATTTTATTTAAATATAATTAGTTTATTCTTTATTTTTTTCTTTTAGTAGTTCTTTTCTATTTAGTTTATTTATTCGTTAAGTAAGTGCTCGTAGAAGTCTTGTTGTGGGATTCGTGATTGTTGGAATAGCAAGTACGAGAGAGTGCCTTCGTCGGAGATGACGTCGTGTGAAATCTGTCTTGTTCATTCTTAGATAGGACTGCTCCGTTGATCAAGAGTAGTTCCTCTAGGCGGTTGTAAGCATGGCGCTTAAAGCTTGGCCTATGCACGTTTGGCACCCAACCCACGGAGGATGGTAGCCGCGACTGTATGTGATAGCTGCACCGGTCTCTGTAATCCACCACGTCCGGGTTGGACTCAGCAGGGTCTTAATTATAGCATACGGTTCCCTAGGTTTGAACTAGCATCATCGGTTAACCTAGCACGTGTGTGCCCCGAAACGACATGACTTGTATGTGTATGAATTTAGCTAGAGTAGATAATCTTTGTAGACTTGACTACTAGGAAGAGTAAATAATAGATAAACATACAGGTAGCCTTAACTCTATCTCGTTGCTCTCCCAAATGTATACTACAGTTTTCTTTTATTACCTTGGATTTGAGGATGTGTGTGCCACCCATATATATCATGCCTATCTTACCCCCGTCTCAAGTATAGTTTGATACATTATTCTTTCTCCAAATTGTCCAATGCATTGCTACTATTCAGCTCCCTTTTGCTCTGCTTCCCTGCAGAAATATAAATACGATAACCCTGGAATACTCCAAGGTGAAATGCTACAATGGTGATCCGTGCGCTTGCGGAATTAATGAATTTAATTTTATCGCATAAGAACCGCCAACAAGCATTTCTGGCGCCGTTGCCGGGGAAGTAGTGCAGCAGCTAGGAAACTGAATAAATGCATTGAAGTTTGTGAGAAGAGTAATTATCACTTACTTTTGCGGGCTTACCCTTGTCCTGTGTTTCTTTGTTGTGGAAATTTGAAACAGGACTGTGCATGACTGGTTTCGACCTACCAGAAAACTTCCACCCAGATCCCGAACAGTTCTTGAGAAGGGTGAGGGCCAGGCTTACCCCTCCTCCCACCCACGCTCGATCGAAAGTTCTGGCTCTTGAAGGATCCCTTCCGACGATTGTCGATCGCCCCAGTCTTCATCATCAAACAACAACATGGGTGATCCGATCGAGAAGACGATCAATGACTTCTCCGCGCCAACTACGGAGAACATCGCGTGGGACCCAACCCGCGCATCACCAACAAGGACTACGAGCTCAAGCCAGCCTTGATCAACATGATGTTGGCTAGTCCTTTCTGTGGGAAGCCGTCTGAGGATGCAATGCTCACTCCAAATCACCCAAAGGTTCCTGATGACATGCAACACCTTCGCCATGAAGGATGCACCTCAGGACGCCATCCGACTGCAGCTCTTCCCATTCTCTCTGTTGGGGAAGACTCTCCAGTAGTTCTACGCGAACCAAGAGTCCCTCGACACGTGGACGGCATGCTCCAATGCCTTCCTCGCCAAGTTCTTCCCGCCGGGCAAGACGACTGCCCTGCGGAACAAGATATCGGGCTTCCAACAGCTCCCAGACGAGTCGACCGTGGAAGCCTGGGACAGGATGCAGGAGTACGTTCTCTCGTGCCCACACCATGGCATGGAAGAATGGCTCCTTATACAGAGTTTCTACCACGGTTTGAGGCCGTCCGCTCGAGAGCACCTCGACGCCGCAGCAGGCGGCTCCTTCTTCTCTCTTAGCGTGAAGAACGCTAAGAAGCTGATTGAGAAGGTGGCGGCCAACCAGACTCATGGTGAACGCCAAGCAGCGAGCACCAAGACCCGTGGAGTGCACCAAGTCGAGACGATTGACATGCTCGCCATCAAGCTCGATCAGCTACTCCGCAAGGTGGAGTCTCCACAGGACCTGCAAGTTGCGGACTCCCGCATGACATGTGAGGAATGCGGCAACGTTGGGCATATGGGCATCAATTGCCCGAATGTGAGAGAGGAATGCAATTTCCTCAACAATGGCAATGGGTACCGCTCCCAGAACAACTATGGCTGGAACTCCAGGCCCGACCTGTCCTTCAACAAAAATCAGGGAGGTAACAATGGTAATCTTTCCCGATTTGAGCCCTCTATAAAGGATCTAGTTCTCGGCCAGGTCAAGATTAATGACAGCATTAGTAAGAAATTTCTTACTACCGACAAGGCTTTAGAGAGCATAGATGCTAAGCTGGAGTCGTTCAGCACTGCTCTGCAAAATCAGCTAAGCCATAATAAAATGCTAGAAACGCAAATTGCGCAAATAGCTTCAGCTGTGCAGACTCCTCGTACGAAAGAGAATGTTAGTGCCATCACCACCAGGGGCGGAAGAGGTACTGTGGACCCACCATACCCCAAGGGTGCAGAGAGGAAGATACCAAACGCAGCCCCCAAGGAGAAGGCCAGCAAAAAGGTTCCAGAAAAGAAGGTCCCTGA
This sequence comes from Eragrostis nindensis, assembly GCA_012490785.1. NCBI lineage: Eukaryota > Viridiplantae > Streptophyta > Magnoliopsida > Poales > Poaceae > Eragrostis > Eragrostis nindensis. Next base: position 24,181 of record JAAXCT010003142.1, on the reverse strand, counting down.
AACGAAAGATGCCGAGAAGGAGAGCTCCGAGGAGGAACCAACGACAGATCCTCCCGTCGAGAAGCTCCACCTAAGGGCAGCACCTCATGAGTATTTTGACACTACAGGCTTGCCTTACCCCGACCGCAGAAAGAAGCTCACCGTGGATGAGCGCTTTGATAAATTTGTTGAGGCCATCCGGCATATATATGTGCATATTCCGCTGCTTGATGCCATGCAGTTACCTACTTACACTAGGTATTTCCGGGACATCCTCAACAACAAGCGTCCCATTCCAGCAATGGAGGTAGTGAATGAAGCTTACCGAGAGTGCAGTGCAGCCATTTTGAACATTCTTCGGAAAAGAAGAAGGATCCGGGGTGTCCAACCATCCCATGTTCTATCGGCAGCCAGCACTTCTCACAGACGCTCTGCGATTTAGGAGCAAATGTGAGCGTCATGCCCAAGACGGTATACGACAGGCTAAACCGCCCGTTATCACCAACGGCCATGTGCTTGCAACTTGCGGATCAATCAGTTCGCCATCCTGCGGGTATTGCCGAAGACGTTCCTGTGCAGATCAGAAATTTCTTCGTCCCTGTTGACTTCGTCGTGCTTGACATGGAAGTGGATGTCAAGACCCCTCTCATCCTTGGGAGGCCGTTCTTGAGCACCACCAACGCCAACATCGACGTAGGGGCAGGAGAAATTCACTTGGACTTCAACGGCAGGGAAGAGACGTTCAGCTTCAAGCCTAAGGTTGAACAATGCAAGCAAGTGAGGGTCATATATGGAAAGGACCCAAGGGAAGTGGAGAAGATTGAGATTACTCCACCCATGCCGCAGCCAGATAAGCTCATTGCATACATGAGAAACTATCTGGCAAGAGAGAATGCAAGAAGGCTAGCTAATTACTGGAGGACTCAAAGGAGAATGCCTCAGCCGCCAAACCGCACCGCAAGCCCCTCTTGCTCCTCCACCACAAGAAGGAGTAGGCGAGTCACAATCGCCTAAGAAGAGGAAGGCGAGGCGATCAAGAAGAAGAAGGCAGCTACGGTATCGACCGATGAGAGTACAACAAAGGCGCCTAGTAAAGAAAAGGTCGCCGCCACAAACACAAAGAAGACACCAAAGTGTGGCGAAGAAGAAAGAAGGAACCTCAGCCCCGCCAAGTTCTCCAGCGAGCGAGGTCCAAGCAAGTTAAAGCGATATGGAGAACGTCTAGCTCAAGACGTGAAAATGAGAGCCCTCCGATTGGCGAGGCCATCCCAATCGTTATCCTAGCTAGGCCTAGCACTTGTTTTCTTTTCATAAACTATAAAACAAAATAAAAATTTGAAAAAAAAAATTAAAAACAACAAAAATAATAGGATTTCCGGCGATGCTCATTAGGGGCTAGCCACTTGTATCATCCTCACTCTTTTTTGCAGGTCAAGAAGGAGGAGGAAGAGCCTGAATCAAGCTTAAGTCTTGCAAAGACTCAAGCTTGGGGAGGGCACTCAGGTAAGAAGGAGTTCAACACTAGCTCGAGTCTTGCAAAGACTCAAGCTTGGGGAGGACCCCCAGGTAAGTATTCCTAACTTTCTTAATAAATAAACTCCCTGTTTCGAATAAATGCTAGAATCTTGGTGTTATGCTACACTTAAGGGAAATGATGATCGAGTTACAAATTAGTTTCCCATGTGTCGCATAGATGCAACCTCTACTCCTGACATATGTGTTGTTTTTATTTGAGCATGATCACATCATGAGTCTTGCTTATTTCCGTGGGTTGCATTTGTTACACCAAGTCTAAGCATTGTGGATTGTGATATGGCATGATTAGGACTTGTTGCAATTTCTTAGTATGGTTTCATCCAGAGATGTTTTTCTTGATTTGCTGCAAGTACCTAAAACCCTTCCGTTTTGGCACACTTCTTTTAGTGTGAGGATTTATTACCTACCAGAGCCATATCATAATATTCGAAACACTTTTAATTTGGTCATTGTTTATGTATTGAGTTTTGTTAAGGTTTGATGTACTCTTGCAACTAAACACTCCTAATTTTGGTCAAAATTCCTTCGCGTGTGTTTTTGAAAATTTCTCACCAAATAAAAAGGGGAATGTTTGGATAGATCAACCAAACATTTTTCAGAGTTTGCAAAACTTTTGGTCCATCCAAAAAGCTCAATAATATTTCAAAATGTTCCTTTGAACCATGCAAAAGTTATAGCCCTTGCACCAAGGAGTAGTCAAAAAAAAAACTCCATGGTTGCATGACAAAAGTCAATGGCTATATGGTTCTTATCATAAACACTTGAGCAAAATAAAGGACCAAAGTTTTCAAACCCCCTTCCACAAGTGTGAGTTCATTTCTCCCCCTCCATCACATCAATTCTCATGACCAAAATAAATGGAGTTGCTATGTTGATTGAGACTCATTCTTTAGCCTTATAATATATGCGTGACATTGTGCATTCCTTACCAAGCTCCACATATAAAGCCCCATTTGGTAGAAGGTAGGATGAGTGAAGCTTGTAGGAATAAGACTCACATTAGTAGGTAAGAGAAGTGCCTACCAAAACGAAGGAGATTTTTTGCACCTTACCTTGCAGCACATAAAAACTCTGGATGCATACCTGCTAGAATTGTTTACTTGTCCAAAAGTGCCGTTCTAGTCTTCAATGCTGCATGACAAGGTGTAACATATAAGCCCCACGATTTTTGCAACACTCATGAATATTTTGTGCTCTCGTAAACTTACCACTGTTTAGGGAGTATGTTGTTGCATCTTTATTACCCATGGGGCGCTTCTTTGTAACTCCTGATCCGCGGTACCCTGAGTTGAGTTTGCTCGGGACGAGCAAAGTTTAAGCTTGGGGAGGTTGTTGGCGGTCGTTAAACCATGATTTGACCGCCACCCTACCGGTAAATAAAAGCATAACACCAAGATTTTGTGCATAGCAGATAGGATTAATGCTACTCCACAAATTTGGTGAATATTTGGATGCAGAAGTGAATAATGGAGAAAAGTGGGCCCAGTCAGGGAATTTCCCTGGCCAGCCGGCCCCACCCTAGGCCGGCCGGCCCCACCTGGTGGCCGCAGGCCCCAGGCTTCCTCCAGTGGGCTGGAAACTGGTCCACAACGCATAATTCAAGGCCCAACCAAGCGGATTTGCGCCGACTTACCAGAGGTGGGCCATTTGGGCCTTAACTTGGCCCCTACTGCAATTCTGCCACCCCCACGAAGTAGCCGACCTTCAGACCGCCTTCAGGAGTACATCAGGAGCGTTGAGGCAGAAGGCGGTGGCCACCGCCACAGGGGACGGCCGGCCGGCCCCCCTACTTGACCGGCCGGCCGACCTTGGCGCCACCGCCTCTCCAGCTTCGGCTATTTAATCCCCTGGGTCCTGGAGAGGCTATAAATACCCCTGGCCGGCTGCAGAAACAATTCGCACTATCACACTTCATCCAAGTGTTCATTAGTTTAGTTTAGTAGTAGCTTTGGGAGTTAGAGTAGAGTAGAGTAGAGTGAGAGCTCTCTCGGGCTTCCGGAGTCTTCTCGGAGTTCGGTATAGTTCTTGTATCCTTACTCTTTAGAGATATTATTTTATTTAATATATAATTAGTTTATTCTTATTTTTTCTTTTAGTAGTTCTTTTCTATTTAGTTTATTTATTCGTTAAGTAAGTGCTCGTAGAAGTCTTGTTGTGGGATTCGTGATTGTTGGAATAGCAAGTACGAGAGAGTGCCTTCGTCGGAGATGACGTCGTGTGAAATCTGTGCTTGTTCATCTTAGATAGGACTGCTCCGTTGATCAAGAGTAGTTCCTCTAGGGGGTTGTAAGCATGGCGCTTAGAGCTTGGCCTATGCACGTTGGCACCCAAACCCACAGGGATGGTAGCCGCGAGTGTATGTGACAGCTGCACCGGTCTCTGTAATCCACCACGTCTGGGTTGGACTCAGCAGGGTCTTAATTATAGCATACGGTTCCCTAGGTTTGAACTAGCATCATCGGTTAACCTAGCACGTGTGTGCCCCGAAACGACATGACTTGTATGTGTATGAACTTAGCTAGAGTAGATAACCTTTGTAGATTTGACTGCTAGGAAGAGTAAATAATAGATAAACATACAGGTAGCCTTAACTTATCTCGTTGCTCTCCAAATGTATACTACAATTTTTTTTATTACCTTGGATTTGAGGATGTGTGTGCCACCCATATATATCATGCCTATCTTACCCCCGTCTCAAGTATAGTTTGATACATTATTTTTTCTCCAAATTATCCAATGCATTGCTACTATTCAGCTCCCTTTTGCTCTGCTTCCCTGCGGAAATATAAATACGATAACCCTGGAATACTCCAAGGTGAAATGCTACAACGGTGATCCGTGCGCTTGCGGAATTAATGAATTTAATTTTATCGCATAAGAACCGCCAACAATAAGCTGTCGTCTCCTTGGGAAGGCCTTTTATTGTGGTAGATGCAGGCCTGGGGGCTTATGTGTTAGCTGAAGTTAATGGTGGGTTTGTTGCCTGAAACTTGGAACACCGATCAGTTGCGGAAGTTCTATGTGTAATATGTTCAAACAGTTTTCAATAAAGAGTTTGTCAAGATATCCTTTCTTAGCGCGTATGGAAAGGCTGACTTTCGGTCGGTCTACAAAGTTTGGCCGATGTCCTGGCCTCTCGTTTGGTTTACAGGGCTCGGTACGAACAGCCTTTTCAGGCACTAATCGGTTGTAAGACTTAGCCACTATGGTGGTTTGATAAGTTACACGGCCACTGCTTGATGTCCTGGGAGAAGACCCTTAGCCCGGTCATGGTTGTCTACCTGATAATGGGGTTTATAAGCGGCTTTGCCCATGCTGGTTGCACGTTCAACCAATTCTTCGCGACTTATGCTACAGATACTACATGAACTAGTTATCTGTAGTTGATAAGTTCAACCAATTCTTCGCGACTTATGCTACAGATACTACATGAACTAGTTATCTGTAGTTGATAAGTGTCGTGTTATCTCTTTTTGTGTAAAGTGATTGTGTAAAATTGCAGAAATCCATATGCCTTGTTGATCGACTACTTTCCTGCACATAATTGTCATTATGTACATAAAAGCAGGGGGCTAGTCATACAGGCATGCATGTGTGTTAAGATATAACAAATGAAAGTTTTCCAGCCATATTGCGAGAGAAACAAGTGTTATTACAAATTTATTCCTGTTTTCACCAGTCTGCTCCTCAACAGGAGATGAAACAGATGCAGTAAGATTTAAAGCAGTGATGAAGTCCTCGGCATCTGAAGTCACCTCATCCATCAATGCATCCCGATCAGCTGGAGAGCATGTGAAGCCTGTCTTCAAGATGGAGAGATCCAAAGTGGGGAAGTGATGTTTGAACAGGGCAATGGTATAGGCACTGCCAGCAACACTTCGGGCTGAGGTGTCTTCGGTCAGTTCTTCATTGGTTGCTGCCAGCTTCTTGTTTTCCTTCTGCATTGCATTTGTTTGCTTCTCAAGGCTTTCAATGACTTGGCCCTTGAGAAGGATCTCCTTCTCCAGAAGTGGAACTCTCTTGTTCAGATCTGAAAAATGTGAATATAGTGAGATATGATGAGAATATGAAGAAGATAATGAGCAAATTGTGAAGACGTGTTTACCTGTCAAAGATGTTTGAAGAGTAGCATTGGAGGTTTCCAAGGTCTTCAATGCAGCAGCATGGTTCTCCTTCAGCTCATCAATGGTCTTGTTGGCTGCTAGCAGATCTGCTTCCAACTGAACAATCCTCTTATCCTTCTCAGACAAAGCTTGAGTGCAGTCAGCGTGTGATAGTTTGTTTTGCAATTCAGCGTTTTTGCCTTGCAAGTCTTTGATCTGAGACTGGAAAGATTGACAAGTCTTGAGGTGCCTGGCCTCGGCAGATTGTAGCTCCTGATACACTCTCTCAAATATTGCTGACCGGGGAGGTGATGATGGAGCAGCCACAAAAGTAGTTGGTTGAACAACTAAAGCAGTTTGTGTGGCAGCAGATGTTAGAAGGCGGCGCCTCTTGTCGTCAGAATCAGATTTTTTGCCCTGAGACATACAAGCTTGAGAGATACGCGAGAAGCCAGCAAATAGTGTCCCGAAGGCAATTTCAGTAGATACCTGATCTCTAGGTCGAGGTGCATCACGAAGGGCTCAGATTTCAGGCACATCATCAGGAATAGAAAGAGGCAACGGATTGGGTGCTGGAATTGATGCAGCGGCTCTGTACTTCCTTTTCCTGGTAGCCTTAGAAGCAGCTCTTGTCTGGGGCTTGGAGATCCCTGCCTCCGAAGTGATTGGAAGAGGGTTTTCACCAGAAGAGTTGATTTGAGGTCAGCAACCTTTTGGTCTAAGGCCTCCTTATCAACATCAACATCCTGCTTTGAAGGGATTGGTATATCAGAGATTGAATGTTAGAAGTATGGAGGTGGTGCGCAAGAAAGGTGTCAGTTATTACCTGAATGTCGAGATCAGGACGAGCTTGATCAGCAGTTGGGTGTGAAGTCTGTTCCTGTTCTTTTTCATCACCACTGCTGTTGAGCACCACGGCGTCTTTGGGAAGACCGTCTTCAGGGTCGGTGCCGAAGGGGTCCTGAGATGAAGGAAGAGGTACAAATGAAGTTTGTTGTGGAGAGGTAAAATGTGTGTGATTACCTCAGGTGGAGGATTTGCAGCACTGAATGGGGCTGGGACAGTGTCTGGCATGGGCTGCAGTTCTGCATCCAGAATGTCCCGAACACGCTTGATCACCATATCCTCTGTCAGCACCTCTGCAAATAACAGATTCAAGATGAAATGATTACAAGAAACCTGAGAAGTTAATGTGAGAAGAAGTGAGAAGATTGGTCATACCGCCCTCAGGTAGCCACTTGGGTTCTGTGGGCTTGGTGTACATCATGGCCAGTGGGTCTCGATGTTGCAGAGGAAAGATGCGGCGGCGAACAAATTCTTCAACAATGTGTTCACCCCGAAGGCCTTGTTCCACTAGTTCGGTGACCTTGGCTATCATGTTCTGGAGCCGAGGTACTAAAGTGGGAACCTTTCTGATCCAGTCGGCATGATTGGGCATCAGCCCAGTGCCCTTGATAGAATACTTGTTATGCATTTCCATGATGGAGTACTTCCATTTGAAGCCGCTCCAGGAAGATTTGTAGGAGAAGGGGAGATATGTGCATTTCTGCCTAACCACGAATCCAACAGAAAAGACCATTTGTTGATTGGCGTAGTAGCGGGGCTCATGGTAAACCCGCCACAGATCTAAGGAAGGAGCAGTTCCTAGCCAGCATTCGCAGAGTATGGCAAAGATGCTAAGAAGAGTGATTGCCTGGGGCTTCAAGTGAGCTAGCTCTGTGGTAAAATCTACAAATACGCTCAAGGAATTTGGAAGGGGGAAGATTGAACCCGCACCTCAGATGAGCCTCAAACACTGGAATCTCTGTTGTGTTGGACCCATCTAGATCCAGCTTGTCGTTGGCCTGGCTGGGAAGAATGGAGAGATCAACCCGTCCTTCAGCATTGTGTCTAGGTCTTTCTGTTTCAGGAGCCCTGCTTTCCAATATTTGGAAGAGTCAGGGATTTTCCCTTTCTTGATCATGATCTGAGCTAGGGTTGGAGAGTCGGCGTCGCTGCTGGATTCAGGCTGATTTGTGTTGAGTGGAGCTGTGTTGGTCCGCTCGGAGGATGCAGTGGCCATTGAGATTGTGGAGTTTTGAAAGGTCGCGAGAAATGGTAGATGATGGATTGAAATGAGATAAGGAAGAAAACTGTAGCGATTGGGTCTTTAAGGCTATCGCCACGGTTCAGTTCCCGAGAATGTGGGATTTTCTATCCCCTAAATGCGCTTGGCGACGGTATGTTTCCTATAATGTCGCTAACTTTCCGATTTTGTTGGGAATAAATACCTGGGATTGCGGTGGTGATGGTTGTTCTGATAAAAATGGAAGATATTATTGGAAAAGAAAGTGACGGATTATGAGGAATTTGTTGCTGTTGAATAAGGCATTTCCGAAGTGTCATTCCTATGCGGAAGTGTTCTCCGAAGGGTTGTCCGGGAAGTTCTCCGAAGTGTTCTTGTGAGAGTTAACCGAAGAGGTTATTTTGATGGTTTTCCGAAGAGTTGTTTCCTGGCAATCGCCTCGAGGATTATGTTAGTCTATGTGTTCTCCGAAGTCTCTTCCAAAACAATAAAAGACAACACATGAAGGCTACTGATGTTGGATTGAAGGCAGCTTCCCATTCATTCATTCGTTCATTCGAAGATCCTATTACAAGATCTAGATACAGCTGAAGTATGGGGAAAGTGCTACTACTTGACAGAAGAATAAAAAAAAAGAAAAAAGGCCCTAATCTATATGGAGAGCTCTTCCTGAGAGCAACCCGGGGGCTGCTCGAACTCTACCTCTGCTGCTTTTCTGCATCTTCAGGGGATGCTTCTTCAGCAGCTTCGGGAGAGCTCCTCGCGTTCCCCACCATTGCGCTGGTGATGAGGGAACGGCGAGTGGAGGCGAGAGCACTCTCTGCGTTAGACTCAAGGACCTGGTTTCTTCCCAGGCTTGGATGTGGGACTAAACTACCACCCGGTAGATTTGTTGTTGCCGGTCTCCTTGCAGCAGATTGGTCTGCAAGGGGATCGTCTGGTAGGCCTCCTCGCTTGGGGGCTCGTCGATGTCGTCGTCGGAGTCGTCGATGGAGATGATGTTGGCATCGGCAGAGACCCCACGCGGCCCCTTGTTCAAGGCCACGTGAAGAAGGCGAGCATACACCTCGTCGCCAGCGGTATATCCTCCTCAAGATTGATGGCCAATGACGGATCTGGAGGAGGGCTGGGAGGAGGAAGTCCATAATCCTCTGTTGCAGTAGGAGGATTTGGTGGATTGGATGGCTCGGTGTGCCTTGGGGATTTTGTGGCTGGTTCTTCGTCAGGAAGCATGGAGGAAGAAGATCCGGATTCACCGGTGAATTGGGTGTCGAACCACCTGGATAATCTACGGTTTGCGCATCTCTTTTTGCCCATGGTGGATGGTGGAAGTGAGTCTGGAAGTTTTGGTGAAACCTGTATTTATAGGCGCGGAAGTGGCTTTTCGGTTGCTGGAAAGGTTAAGGAGTTGGAGTATTCTAAGCGTTTCCGTGTGAAAACGTGTGGCGACGTAACGTTGTTGCAGAGATTCCGGCAGTCCAGTCAGGTCACAGTGGTAAAATATGACTGGTCAAGTCGCGGTCCTGTTTGGTACAGTGCCTATAGATAAGGATGAAGTTAAGTCAAAGGCTGTGAAGCGTTGTACGGAAAGATTCCTTCTGGTAAAGTGTTCGGAGTGAAGAGATGTTGAAGGCTTCCGAAGATATGGCTGTGTGAAGTTTCTGAAGATATTATTGTTGAAGGTTGAAGACTAAGTTTCAGAATATTTGGATTTGGGTTGATTATCGAACATATCCCCTGTCCTACGTTCACCGAATGCTTTTTAAGTATTGATTGGGTGAATAGGACAAGTGACATGTTCGAGGGCTTATGTCGTAACCCTAAAATTCCCGATATTCCGAAGGCTAGTTATGGAAATTTCCAAAGACTTGTCTTGCACGTCAAGGATTAGGAGATATGTTCCGATCTCTTTACAAGTATAGAAAGTTGAATTGTAATCACGCTAGGATTCTATAGACGGTTGCTTGGCCTATAAATATTCTTGTACACCCCCGATGAGGAGGTAATCGACACTTTCCGCAACCCTAGCGTGAAGGCTGTCAGCATAATCAAGATCTACACTGGACGTAGGGTTATTATCCTCTCGGGAGGCCCGAACCAGTATAAACCTCTGTGTGTTCTTTGATCTCTATTCCCTACGTTGCTCCCACAATCCAAATATCTGCCGAACGCCCCGTTCAGACGGGCTACGACAACAATTATGGCCCCACACCTGCAAATTATGTTTATACAGGTGTCAGTAAACATAGTGCTGCCTTAGCTTGCTGTGAATAGGATTTGTAAAGGATCTAGCACTGAATTATAATGTTACTTTTATTTCGTTAGTGAACCAATCCTATGTTCATTCGTCTGAAGTAGACAACAAAAATGACGAAGCAATTTGAAAAAAAAAATGTTTAGAAACATACATGTATGTTTATTTCCTTTAAGAGAGGTGCAGCTTCTAAGAAAAACGTTGTCCAAGTGAGATGGCACTCTTCATGAACAAAACGAAGTATAACCTTTTGCAGATTCTGCAATATTGGAGCTAGTGGTTTTGGACCTTCAGGTTGAATATAGATCTACCAGAGAAGAGAAAAACATCAACAAACACTATTAGGTACGAAATAAACATAAACCAACGGTGCAATGTGATTATTGCTTACCTTTTGAGACTGGAAATCCAATTCCAGTTTACGTATTACTGCATTACGAAGCAACCCACTTAGCTTTACATTTTGGTGGAAAGTTGAGGCCATATTAGTGAGGTTCAGTGCCCAAAGCTCTGGAACATGACCAAATGACAGTGGGCATGATGAATCACGTGAAGGCAACCAAGTCTGACAAGTCAAATGTGTGAGTCGTGGAAGCCACTTGAGCTCTATCCTTTCGAATGGACAAGCAACAACGACAAGTTCAGCAAGCTGCGAGTGTTCAATTTGTATGACAGATCGAATCCCAGCATCACAATTCTGCAGGTAAAGGTACTCCAGCTTCTTACATGTACTGAGCACGTTAGGGATGTCCGACTCGCCGAGTCTCAGATTATATATAACCAAGTCTGTAAGTCCACCAAATGCACACGGGATAAGAATCAAGGAATGTCATGAAGCGTCTGCCGTAGGTCACCTTGTCCTGATGCGTGCAACTCTCGTCTCCCATCTCTGATATGATTTGAACTCTGCTGTGTCTACCCACGGCCCGCCATGGCACTGTCAACAGAACGAACAATGTCAACTGATTCATCCCTCAAGTAGAACCTTATGCTCAGGTAGGTGATGGCGTGTTGGCTCTTGTGTGCAAGTATACTCTGTGCAGCTTTGACCACTGAGACATTGGCTTGCACCAGTTCCTGGAGAGTGTAGTTGGAAGGAACCTCCAGAGGCTGGTAGTGTGCAACGTCTAAAACAATTTCAGAATGAAGGCCTGCTAGATGCCTCCACCGCTTTGAAAGTATGCAGGTCCGTACAGCTTCCCTTAGCCGCTTAATCTTATCCAAATAAGCATCAGGACATCATCTGGAAGTTTGCTGAGCCTATCTTCCTGTTCATGTTCTGCAACTGAACGATGCAATTTAAAGATGACTGATAGGAATTAGGAAGCGTATTTTAAACAATAACACAAGTATTGATGGCAGTGTACTCGCGTTGTATTCTCATATTAGAGTAGGCAATCGAACGTATAAGGGAGTGTTTTTTTTTTTTTTGGCGCGAGGAGAACGTATAAGGGAGTTTAACAACGAATCATCTGGTCAATGGAGCAAATCAGGCCAGAGTGGGTAGCTACCTGCGTCTCTGCCCGGTGGACTCGTGCCGGATCGAGTCAGTCATCATCACCTCGCCGTTTTCTCCGGCGATGGTCTTCCGTCGCCTATGGCCTCTCGAACTCGACTTCTCGTGGCAGCGGCGGCGCCGTGGTACGGATGGTGCTGCGGTCTCTTAATTAGACGCTCTGATTAATCTAGCGTCGTCAGTCACAATTTGGTCCCAGTCTAGATCGTTTCCGTTTCTGAGACTCTGGGAGCGTAACCATCTCGAACTGTAATCCCGACTGGCCGACTCCAAACAAAGAGACCCGAGTGCAAATTTCAGGAACGGACAAGCCTCTCCATCACACCACATGGACACCGACGGCTTCACGATAGTTGTGAACCGCAGACGACGGCGACGCAGGGCAAACGCCGGAGAAAAGGAAGAGGAAAAACCAAGCATAGAGACGTACGTGACGACCGACTCCAACCGGCAGGATTCCGAGGCTCAGGTAGCTATCCTCTGCCGCTAGACATATACAGGTCGAGCAATTCGATGGTGGGTTGAGCTGCGCTTCCTAGTACAACGCTCTGCTTTTGAATCCGTTCCATTAAGTTCGTTACCGACTCTGTTAATTCTGCCTTTGGCTTTGTCATTTACTAGTATTCTGTTCAGATTCATGAGTTTTTGTTACTGACGCTCCATTGCATATCACGTTTTGTTGCCTACTCTGTCATAATATTTGTGTTATTTTAAGGCCTGCTCTCGATGCCCTTACTCAATCATCTTTAAATTACAATCATTGCAGGAACATGAGCAAGAAGATAGGCTCAGCAAACTTCCAGATGATATTCTCCTGCATATTTTGGACAAGCTGACACTGACAAGTGAGGCTGTAAGGACGTGTGTACTGTCAAAACGGTGGATGGAGACATCTAGGAGGCCTTCATGCTGAAATTTGTTCTAGACGTTGCACACTACCAGTCTAAAGTCGTTGGTCGAGAGATTAAGCTCCGAGAACTGATACAATCCAATGTCCGCGTGGCGGAAGCTGCAAAGAGTGCCTTGGCACATAAGAGTCACCACACCGTCACCTACCTGAGCATAAAGTTCTACTTGAGGGATGAAGCATTTGACATTGTTCGTTCCGTGGACAGTGCCATGGCAGGCCGTGAGGTTGACAGAGCAGAGTTCAAAATCATAACAGAGAGGAATGGCAACGCGCCTGATGACATGATCGTCAGATGGAAGACGCTTCATGGCCCTCTTTGATTCTTATCCCCGTGCATTTGGTGGACTCACGGGCTTGGTTATATATAATCTGAGACTCGGTGAGTCGGACATCCGGAATGTGCTTGGTACATGTAAGAAGCTGGAGTACCTTAGCCTACAGAATTGTGATGCTGGCATTCGATCTGTCATACAAATCGAACACTCGCAACTTGCTGAACTTGCCATTGTTGCATGTATGTTCGAAAGGATAGAGCTCAAATGGCTTCCGCAACTCACACATTTGACTTGTCAGACTTGGTTGGTTTCGCATGATCCATGCCCACTGTCATTCGGTTATGTTCCGCAGCTTTGGGCCCTAATCCTCAGTAATATGACCACAACGTTCAACCATAATGTAAAGCTAAGTGAGTTGCTTCGTAATGCGGTCATATCTGAACTGGATTTGGATTTCCAGTGCAAAAGGGTGAGTGATGACGGGACTGCATTATGCTTATTTTCGTAATTCTTATTTACTGTGAAGCAGTGTCTGATTATTTTCTTTACTTTGTCTGGTGTAGATCTGGATCCAACCCGAAGGGCCAAAGCGATTAGCTCCTCTGTTGAAGAATCTGCAGATGGTTAAATTTCGTTTTGTTCATCAAGAACGTGACCTTGCCTGGACAATATTCTTCTTAGAAGCTGCACCCCTCTTAAAGGAGATATACACACATGTTCGTTTCAAGAAACTTTAAGCACTCTGGTCATTTATGTTGTTTCCTCAATATTAATCTGTAGAGGATCTATGGAGTTAAAAAAAACAAAAAGAAAGGGAAAACATTGTTGTTGTTCAGTTATGTATCCTTTAGTTTCTGATAAAACATCTATCCATCTTTTCTACTTGAATAGTGAATACTTACATGTTTTCTTTTGCAGGCGTGGGACCATGAGTGTAACTCAAAGACAAGCTCACCCGAATACGAAATGCTCAAGGAAATCTTTCAGAAGACAAGTGATCATTTGAGCTGGGAAGCACGCCATGACTTCAGGCATTACAGTTTGAGCAAGCTTACCATCGAGGGCTTTCGAGTAGAAGAAGAGAAGTTCACAAGGTATATAAGGCAAGTTGCAAAGTTGGCTGTGAATTTGGAACTTGTAGCGCTGCTCAAAAGCAAACTCTGTGGAAGCTGTCGGTTGTGTCCTTCGACGGCGTATCCACGGACCGACGAGGAGAGAGACCAGATAAGGAGAGAGGTTTCGGGTTGGAGCTCCGCGCCTCTTACAGTGAGATTTAGCACCTGGTAATCACTGGAGATTGTTTTCTTTAGCTGTTGCTGATCTACCTAATTTTATGAACATTTGTTGTTGGTAATATGATTGTCACGAGGAAAAAATAAGCCAGTTGCCTACCTTGATTGAGTAGGAGTAAAAAGACCCAACGTTACAGTACTCTGTCAAAAACAGAACAAATTGATATCTCTGATTTTTTTTCCCTTTGTAATAACGCACGCACGCACCCAAAGGCCAAAGGCAACCGTAACCCAACCCACCCAAAGGCGCGCGACGAGAGCAAGGCACACAACACAATCCAGCGTGCCCAGCCCGTACGTACGTGCCGCGGCGGCTGGGGACATCGCCGATCACCGAGCGCGCGCGCGCGGCGCGGCAGCCACGGTGGTTTTGATCGATCGAGCTAAGTTCCGGTTGGTAAGTATCCAGCGTCACTGCGTCAAGTCAACGGCCTGACGACCGGAGGAGCAGTCGGCACTCGGTACGCGCGCGAAGACGTAACGTACGAGCACGTAGTAGCGACGCCCCCCGCTCCGTCCGCTGCAAGACGCAGGCTCTGACATGTGCCACCCGACTCGGCGAGTCCCGGTCACGCGGCCGGCCGCTAGGCAGGCTCTCGCTTCGATCGGCAGCCGTGCCTGGCCGGCGCCACCGGCCGTTGAGCGGCCGGCGCGGGTAGCGCGCGCGACTCCGGAAAGGACCATTTCTTTCCTCGTGTGGTCGCCCCCGATCGGCTAGGAACCCGACGCGCCCGCCGCTCGCCGATCCCCGGGACCCTCACGCAGCGCGGCGCACGGCAGACGCGGGCGTGGCTGCGGCTGCGGGTGGTGACTCGCGCTATCGGGATCGTTCAGGTGCTTTGCTTGCTGGGGTGCAGCCGTGCAAGCCAGGGGCGCCGGAGCTTCCTTTCGACGGAAAAAAAGGTAGGTAGGCCATGCAAAACGAACGCCGCTGGTAGGGGAGCACGTCGCGTCTGGACGGCGGCGGTCCAGGTACACCTGAGCTCGTGCCGCTCCACGCGACACCACAGAGCGACGTGGCGGGGCTGCAGCTCGACCCACAAGGCTTAACTCGGTTATGTAAATGCTTCTTCAGTTGGTTATCAATTTCCGTTGTAGTCTAGCTGGTTAGGATACTCGGCTCTCACCCGAGAGACCCGGGTTCGAGTCCCGGCAACGGAATTTATTTTTCCATCTTTTTTCTAAATTTTGCGCACTAACCAATCATTGGGACTTTACGTAGAAATCACACTAGATCCAACTCCCCCTCTCGTTTCAACTTTAGTGCGGGTCATCTTCGCCCTGCACGTATCAACTTTGTATCTTTACCATACCTAAAAAACGGAGTTGTGGCGGTCTTGGTCTTGGTTGGTGGCCGTGTCCGCCCGCCCGCCTCTGTGCGCCGACAAGTGGGCCAGCCGCAAGAATCCCATGATTCCCATCCACTCCCGCTCGCGGCTTGCCCCGTTGCCCATCGGTCTCGGTAAAAATAAAAATAAAATCGCCCGCTCCGGCTCGCCTCCCATCCAGATTCGAGCAGCTTCCGCTGTCCCCGTCCAGTCCGCGCCGCCAGGCCCTCACCTTGGAGATGTCGGTGGCGGGGCAGGCGTTGCCGTTCCATCCTCGCAGCGTCGCCGGCGTCACCTTCACCGCCGACAGCCCGCCTCAAGCCCAAGTCACGCGACTTGTCCGCGTCCTGGTCGCTCTCGGTGTCTCGAGCCAGCGGGAAATGGAGTGCTCGCTTGAGCCGTCCCACATGTTCGCCGGGAGCCGGCGATGGCTTGGGGAAGTCGTGATTCAATCCTGTCCACGCCGGGGCAATGATATTCGGCACGGCATTAGACTGCAGGTAGTGATTGCAAGAAAGGGGTGACGGTGCCAGCGGCCTCGAAGAGGGGATGATGAATAAGAACAGCCTACGCGGCTACGACGGCAGTATCCAATCGGATGCAGTACCCAAGCGGCGCAGGGCAGCAAAAGGGTGTGAAGGTGGAGAACTGGAGACGCTTGGACGTTGGAGCCGCCGATGGATTTGACATTCTGCTCCTCCAGCTCCAATTTTCTGACGCCAAAGAAATCCACCACGCATGCAATTCTGGAAAGTGGAAACAACACTACTGTCATCCAGTTCACCGAGAAGCTGGGTTGGCAGCAGCAGCAGTCATCCAATTCACCAAAGTTCTGCTTTGTTGTCTCGAAGTTAAGCGTTGTTGTCACAAAATAGGAAAGAGGGTCTCAGCTCGGTAGATCACTAGATTGGCACTATTGTTGTCAAGAAAATCTGAGGCCTTTTGTTTGAATGATTTAAGATTCCTTTTACCATTGTTCTGGTAATTGCTTCACTGCAAAATGGAATAAGTGTGCCGATGTTTCAAACATGCATTCGCAACACAATTGCAGTTGTTTTATCTGATTTTGGCATGGTAGCTGTAGCACCGGGAAATAACTTGCAATGAACCATGTGCAGTGGGTAGTATGCAGGTAGCTAGCTAAAAAGAATCAGAGAATAGTGGTACATAAATTTTGTAAAAAAGAAAAACCCGACTTGGTGCATGAGATTCTTTCTTTAGTTCTTGCTTCAGGAATGTCCTTTTTATTTTACAGAACCATGTGATGCTGAGGGTTGGATCTAACATTAATCACTTATAATTAGATCATGTTTATGTGACCAGACATGCAATGAGCACCTGCCATGTTTTACTTCGACAGTGTATTGAACTTATGATGATCGTTTGTTGATCCACCTTTTTGGATGGATGCCCAAGATCATTTTGAGTTTATTCGACTTGATTTAACACACATTGTTTCGGTGCAAAATTTTCATTCCTGTGGACTCAGACCATTTTGTTCCCCAATGTGATTGATATACTTCCAATTGAAAGTATTGCCCGTGGCAGAGCACGGGCATCGAACTAGTCTCTGTCCAATGTTGGAACTTCGACTTAGGGAAAGCAGGACGGGACAATCCCGTCCCGACCGGCTACCGTAACCCGTTTATCCCGCTCGTTTTCGTATAGCTGGGAATTATACAGGACGGGACGGAAACAGGATAGAAAAAACGGGACGCAGGACCGAAAACGGGAAGACCTTTTCCTGACCGTTTTAACGGGGTCCTGTTTTCATTCGGGAAAATCCCGTTTTCCTTGCCGTTATTGGTATGCGGTATTCAGCCTGAGAGGCCTACAACTTGGCCCGCCAACCGAAGCCCACTACTCATGCATGGCCCGATTGCTCTTTGGGCTATTGCATCGCCGACCAGGACACCACCAAATCAAGCTGTCGACTCCAGGTGCTCCGCATCAGCTGCATCTCTCTGTTTACCTCTAGCTGGACTTGAGTACTTCTAGCAATACTCCAATCAGTGATGAGTACTTCCACTACACATGTCACTTCATTCACCAACGTGATTCAAAGATTTTCAATGAGACAAGTATCAATTTTCGATGTGCATGATAAGTAATCCCTTTGTACATGATAAATAAATTATTAATATATATGTTGTTGTGTTGGATCGATATTTCCGACATAATCACCGGTTACCGACCGATACCGCTACGTTACCGACCGTATTGGTTCGTTTCCGAGTAACCGAATCTTTCCCGACCGTTCCCGTTACCGGTTTTACCGTTTTCGTTCCCGTCCGGTGATCGAAATGTGAAAGTGAAAACGGTTGAGGTGTTTTCCCGACCGTTCCCGTCCGTTTCACCCTACTTCGACTCCACAATCTGTACTTCGATTCTCACATTCATTTTGTTTTTCCCTTCCCTACTTCTGTTTTTTTTTTTTTTTGGAGGGGATTCCCTACTTCTGTTTGTTGCATCATTTAACATGTACTCCTACATTCAATTCAATTCAGAAACGGTGCCGTAAGATCACCTTCGCCAAATTATCAGATTGGATTCAAAAGGATAGACACATGATACAACTAAATCCGCTTTGATTACATACCATATGGTAGATGATGATATTACTCAATCCCCAAAAGAGGGTAAAGCAAAAATTGAAGTATACTAATGTGACACAACACACATAAACACCGTCAACATACATTTTAAGACAAATACTTGACCATATATGGACCTTCTAGCTCATATCCTAGTTTCCGGTAGTAGTGGCGTGTTCCTACTCCAGATATCACGGCCAGTTTCTTTGAGCGATGCTCCAAGCGAGCTATTCTCTCTGCTTCTTCCATTAGGAGAGTTCCATATCCCTGAGAAATCATAGATAGAACAAATCTTAAATAGTTGAAACAAATAACATCAACATCTTGTTTGCAGATCTGCCAAAAGAGAAGTATAGGCTCTTAAATAAAGATCTAAACACTTATGTAGCACCACAATAACATACAAGTTAGGCTGTATAAAATAAACAAATTGGTCTTCAAACACCCATTAGGGGAGGAAATATCTGGCAGGCAGCACTAATATTCAGTGATTTCCTGAATGGCTGAGTCTGTAGTTTGGTTTAACCAATATTTCACCCAACAAATTGTTTTGTTTTGAGATAAAAGCGTACTCTAGACAGTAGACAGCCCTTGTCTTTAGCAAACAGTGTTGTACTACAATACAAATTGTACATAATAATACTAACCACAAGAGCACATCAACTTATTCAATTTAGAACAATGATAGCCAAAATGTGGCAAGTGTCTTTGGATAGGGCTGCAAATAGATGCCCCATAGGATACCCTCCGACCCTCTTTAGTTCAACCAAATGAACTAGTTTTTCAAAACGAGCTCGGATAGGGCTGCAAATAGATGCCCCATAGGATACCCTCCGACCCTCTTTAGTTCAACCAAATGAACTAGTTTTTCAAAACGAGCTCGTTTTGAAAAACTAGTTCATTGGTTGAACTAAAGAGGTCGGAGGGTATCCTATGGGGCATCTATTTGCAGCCCTATCCAAAGACACTTGCCACATTTTGGCTATCATTGTTCTAAATTGAATAAGTTGATGTGCTCTTGTGGTTAGTATTATTTTCGTTTTGAAAAAACTAGTTCATTTGGTTGAACTAAAGAGGGTCGGAGGCGACCCTAAGGGTCGCTAATTTAATTTGCACCCCTAGAAGTGGATCCTGCCAGAGGTAGGGAAAACATGAGTGGGCATACTAACTGTGAAAGCTGCAATATTTTCATCATGCATTAACATTAAATAGACGATGAGCAAAACTAATTGTGGCCTTAGTGGCTGCCTAAAACTCAGCCAAGACTAACAGTCCAGGTGCTGCTAATTGCCTAACTAACCTGACTGAAACTTACCCAGACACCTAACTGATACACTAAAAGAAGGAATGCTCTGCACATATTTGGGACTTTGAGGCAGGGACTGAAAGACAGGGTGGTAATCGTACGGTCTACAAGCAAATACAAGATTCACCTGATGTTGCAGTTTGTCTGTATCACGACCATGCACTGGGACTGCGGTACCATAGACATGAAGTTCCGAACAATTGAACACCTTCCTATCAGTTCAGGGCATGTAACGTTGCGGCCACATTTACGCAGGCGCAACAGGCCAATCAAGATATCCTGTAAAATTCATTGAAAGTAAATTGTGAGTTATATTAAACAATAACAAGAGATATACGAGAAAAAGGCCTATGTCGACCTCAGTCAAACAGAAGGATTGCAAAGCGTACTAGGCGAAGGCGAATGACTACAAGTCTATAATCACTTTACAAAGTGCATCTATACAGACATGCAGCATAAACCAGAATTCACGTCCATGTGACCAAACAAACTGGTTGGCAGGCTATGAATACCTGTCGTGTATCCTCATATGAGAGGAACGTCTCCCAACCTTCATTTGCAGCATAGTCACGCCTGACAAGTTCTACTTCATCCGGCCTGATTTTGTGATGGATATCCTACATGATGATGCACGAATAAGAACACATGTCCTTAGTTAATTATAAGCATGTGAAAGTGATTATACTGCATTACATATTTACCTGAATCCCTGCCTCACGTGTTCTAACATCTCGGCATTTTAAGCCCAAGTCTTCCATTCGAGCCAGAGCTAGTTCTCGCAGATTACCTTTCTCGACACCAGAGAAGTAACTAGAGGCATAGGAATATCCTCTGGACCCGATAAACTCTTGTCCATGGTGGTACCAAAGACAGAATCCTTGCTACAATATCTACCAGCAGCTCAGGTGGATAATTTCTATACCTACAACAAAGCAACATCCCCAGGAAGGTTAGTACTAGTATCTCTTTTCTGGGCCTGTAGCCAGTACACAAAAGCTCTCGACCTAAACTCTAAAGAACACCAACCATATCAAAAAGGATGCGGAGTGCTAGAATATAGGACTACCTTCCAGTTTTCCAGAGCTCATAAAGACCAGTTCCACGAATCACGAGAGTTGGATAAATCTTTAGACCATCTGCTCGGAATGCCGGACTTTCAAAAAATCCCTGAAACTTTCCATGTCTCTTTCAACTCCAACATTAGGTAAATCTGGCATCATATGGGCAACCACCTGTTGAGAGGAATCAAGACAAATTAGAAAAATCTTAAAGAAGCAAGAAAACTAAAGAACCGTGATTCAGCAAGCAATCACCTTAAACCCAGCATCTTTTGCCAAACAAAAGCAATCAGCAACAGCAGCCACTGTGTGGCCTCTATTTGTGTCACGAGCAACGTCCTCATATGTACTCTGAACACCAATTTCTAAACGGGTGCAACCATAAGATAGCATCTGGCGCAAGTGAGGTCCCAAGCAATAATCAGGTCTCCTGGAAATTTTGCAACCAAACATCAAGACCATTTTATAGCCTATCAGAATCTAACATGGAAAAAATGACTATCATCAAAGGAAACAAAGAATCGTGGGAAAATTATGCAATGATACTTACGTCTCAATCGTCATACCAATACATTAACAGCACTATGTTCTGAATAACAAACAGCCTCCTCAACATTAGCAGAAGTGTGACGATTAAAGCATCATGAAGATTTCTGATAAAGTAATCGCGATAATCAGCTGGTAATGACATGAAGGTTCCACCCATCAAAATGAATTCAACCTGCCGAATAATTCAAGTTAGCTTGCACTTATGGTTAAAAGATAAAATAATATGTAAAGGAATGTAGCTAACATAGCTAAAAATGTTAGGAATGGGTTTAGGTTGATAAACCTTATCCACACTATGGCCTAGCCTCTTAAGCTGATCAATCCTGCTTCTGGCTTGCACATACGGATTGTACCTAGAGTCAAAAACCATGATTAGAAAAACAAATGCCAAAATCATATCCGTGAAGCAGTTTAAATAATCACAACACATGAAAATTTCATCACTAAACAGAATCCGTGGTTATTACTGTATTTAAGATCCCTAGTGGCACCGGTGTACCTTTGTTATTTCATAAGCAATAAATACATAACTTTGCCAACAATTTCTGTTGTGTATCATTTGTACTCTTCAAGTGTCAATTCGAGTAACGATAGTATGGAACACAGCATCGCAACATAATCCCATTTTTTTAAGTAAAACGACAGCATCAAATTTAGCAAATCCACCATGGTTTTAATCGAGTTATGGGCACTGCAGCATGCTCGCTACCAAGGCTAACAATGGCCGCCTACTAGCATGCATGACTATCAATGCTTTTACCCTGCTACCATATCTGCCGCAAAAACGAAAGCTATTGCACTCGCAGTAGCATCAAAGCAAGGGACCACACACACAAATGCAACCTTACCCTTTAATAGTCTCGAATTGCAATTTATAATTGTTAACAAAAGCAACCATTTCAGTGCATAACAGTAAGGTTCGTTCAATGTTGCAGTGAAGGCGTGAAGCACAGTTCAAACAACATAAACTAGGCATCTTATCCTAGGTTGCTTGCCACAGTACAACCCACCCTTATACAAGCAACTCAATAAGCTATTGTATGCATTAGTACTATCAGTGGCATTTGGCAGCCAGTGAGCTCAATCACCTTGCCCGAATGGCGCGCATGCTAGTGGGCTCGTATCCAGTGTGTAGGATTGCGTGCTGTACTCGAAGTCAGAGTCGGGGCCGCCCGGGCAGTAGACGCAGATGTTCCCCGTGTGGCGATGTGGGGGCACCGGTGCGGCTTAGACATGACGGCGACAACCGCGATGCCCGACGCCGTGCGCACGGGCTTGGCGCGCAGCCGTGGCAGCAGCGCGGCGCGGTCGGCCTCGGGCACGGCGGCGATCATCTCCACCAGCTTGGGCGCCCGCGCCAGCCCGTACCGCCGGCACGCGGCGGACTTCAGCGCGTGAGGTCCACGTCCTCCCGCGCCGCGAGAGCTCGCCATCGCCGACACGATCTCCGCGATGGCTCGCACCCGCGCCTCCTCCTCCGACAGCCCAGCGGGGAGGACCACGCCCCCGCGACCGGGCGTCGGCTCCGGCGGCGGGCGGCTGCTGCTCGGCTGCCACGGGCGCGGCGGCGGCGGCGGTTGCCATCGTGACAAGGGTTTCGGCTTCGGCGACGGGGGAGGTTTTGGGTTGGGTTCGGGTCGGAACAAGGGACGGACGCGAGTTGGGCTCGGTCGGTGTTTCGCTTTGCTGTTTTACACACGGCTCAAAGAATGATGGCCTGTACTGCCGTACGATGTAAGATGAACGGGGCAGATACATACACGTGTCCTTTTGGATTTTTTTTAATTACACAGTACAACTCAGACATCACAACGCACGCACACTCATCCTATGAACACACGTACGTAAACCCTACCCCTATGAGCATCTTCGAAGACTGAGCCGGCAAATCCAGAGATACGAAATCACCACTGACGCCTCGCTGTCGACGGGAGCGTCGCCTACCACTGAAAGCACAAATACCGTTAAATCCTTGAAAATTCGCTCCCACGAAGAGTTGAACCCAGGACCTGAGAGGTGTTACTTGGATGCATTAACCACTAGGCTAAGACCCTTTCACGTGTCCTTTTGGAACTTGAGCGCAAGTTGGGAACACATTTTCTTCTCCCCGTGCTGCAATTTTGCGGAAGCCTCTCTTCTCTGCTGTTGTCTCCTCTCTCTCCCAACCTTCTTGCGGCGGCGGAAGCAAAGCGCGGCGGCGACATGGACGGCGGCGGAGAGGAAGGGAAGCAGCAGCCGCACCTGGTGCTGGCGCACAAGCTGTTCTTGCTCTCGCACCCGGATGTCGACGACCTCGCCAAGGTCGACCTACGCGCCGACGTCCTCGCCGCCGTCAAAACCGACGGTACTGGCAACTCCTCCCCTCTACTCGTGCCTGCTTCTAGCTGTGAGGAGGGCTGGGCTTTCGATTTGATCTGACTGGTGTGATTGGTGCAGACATGGCGTCGCTGTACGAGTCACTGGCGGCCGACGGCGTGCTGGAGATGGACGCGGCGCTGCTCTCCGAGATGCGCGCCAGGATCGAGGAGGAGATCCGGAAACTCGACGAGAAGTGAGTGGATCTCGCCTCTTGTGACCTTGTCCTGCTCGATTTCTACGCTGATTCCTAGGGTTTCCAGCTGTAATGTTGATGCATCTAGTGCTGTTAACACACCATGCGTAATTTGACCACTCTGGGTAGGTTCAGTGATATTTATCCCTGGGACACGCTGGTCTGTGATTATGCGCTGCATGCTATGTTGCTGTGGTTAGTTGGTGGATAGATTTGCTTTTGCTATTCTAGTTGTCTCTAAACATAATAATTGGCAACTAGTCCTGCGTTCTGTACCTTTTGAGGTAATTGAATTCACCAATTTATGTTCTGCATTAGAGCAAGATTAATTGATGCGCCCGCTGCCGGCGAAATGTTCCCACCTCATCCGATATCATCATCATTGCCATGATAAAGTGGCCTGGCATTGAATATTTTTATATTAATATGTTCATGGAATGACCCGCTATGGTTGGATTCCTGGACAGCTCGCTTCCGCCCGCTTCAGGTCGGCGAATTGCAAGACACCCGCTCTCTTCTTTTCTTCCTTTCTCACTCCTCCACCTAGGATTTGGATGATGTGGACAGTTATTTAGCCAGCTGACTGGAGCTTATTATACTTGCTCTTATAGGCTCAGCAAAATTATCTAGGTTAGTGCTCATCTCAAACTCATAGATCAGACAGTGAGAAGTGGAAATGATGGTAGATGAAGAATGATGTTTGCGCACCAACCAACTTAGGTCACAACTTTATAGGAACGATGGGTGATGGTAATACAGTCTTGTGTGCACAAACAAATCAATGATAGAGTCAAGGAATTCTACTGTTAACTAGCTGCTGGGTATTATGTTCCCCAACAATTAGATCCAAGTAAATTATGTAACC
>JAAXCT010003141.1:0-43656 GCA_012490785.1 Eragrostis nindensis | reverse complement strand
TTGTATATTTAAAGACCAATAGCAACTTCTATAATAGAGATAGTAACAACTAAGTTATAGACATAGTAAATAATTTAAAATTATACTAAATGCAAAATTGTTATGACTCGAATCTAAGTAACAACTTGTCTTGATATGGTAGCTTCTACTAGTATAGTAGTAGCCACTAGTGTAGGTACAAGTGTAGCAATTCGTATATACATAAGTTTTTAGCGTAAAAATTATATTTTCTTACACATTAACTATATAAGTTGACATTGTGTAGTACCACTTAGGTTTCTAATGACATAGAATAAACATGCTACTAATTCATATCAGTAGTATTCAGTTACAAGTAGTAACTTATATATTTGGACAATATATAGCAATTTTAATATGGTCAATAAAAATATGTGTAGCAATTTATGTTATACTTATAGTAGTAACTTATGTCTGCAAAAACTTTCTTCAAAATGTATCAAGTAGGTCTAGTTTTGTTCGTCTCGTGCGGTAGAAACATTGGTGAAAACGAAATTGAAAACGGACATCATACGATATTTTAAAATTTCAAATCGGGTATTTAATATGATGACGTCAGCGAGGTCTTTTTCTCTCCTTCACCGGCTGACTGCATGTGCTTGGTCCCGCTAGCCAATAAAAAGCGACAAGCTAGTTTGGAAAGAGGTCGCGCGCTATCAATCCAGCGCGTCCGGTTGCGCGTTAGACTTATCGATATTTGAAGCAGTTAGAAACAACTGGGATGAAGATTCATTGTACTGAAACTTTCGCTCTCCTCGACGGTGTTTCTAGTACAGCAAACATCACAATGTGAGAGTCTGAGCGCACCAACCAAAGAACCGCACCTACCAAGAACCAACGGTATAGATGCATCCATTAACGGTATAGATGCATCCATTAACGGCCAGGGAGACATCGCGTCCGTCCCCTCAGTTGCTTACCAACCCAAACTGCCCCTCAGACATCGCGTCTGTCGCCGCCACCGTTTACCCTGCCCCCGTCCCTCTCCTCCTGTGCCGCCATTGCTCATCCCGTCACCCAAATCCTCCTTGGACTTCACCCCCTGGTACGCGCTCATAGGGCATCCGCATTTCCTGTCCTAATTTTTGTATGTTTATTTGGGTCGGAGGCGATGTGGCTGGGCCGATTTATAGAAACCGCAGCGCTACACAACGATCCGATCTCGTGTTTTCTCAACACCAAATTAGTTGCTGCTGGTAAAGTAGAAGCAGTAGTTTGTATAGTAAATAATTTTGTTGGCTTTCCAGTTTTGCGACTGCACGGTTAGTGATTGTTTTTCCGTTTTGGTAGAGGTTGTTCGTCTTCGTATGAGGAGAAACGTAAATTTTACAAGGTTTTTTTTTCCGCAGATTTTTGTTAAGCATGGGGAGGCTAAAGATGTGAGCTCTATGAGGTCCTTGGAGTATTTATCTATGGAAAACCAAGCACAAGGAATGTCTGACGGCATGTACATTTACCGGCATCACCGTGAGGAAGGAGTTGAAATCCATGACATCTTTGTGAAGAAGAGCACAACGAGGCTGCTGATGTCTTGGGTCGGCGCGATTTTACTCCTTGCCAATGTGTGCTGCACCTTGTGTCAAAGGTAGTTTACTGGAAATATCACTATATCAGTCCCACCAGTTGAGTGTCAGTCTGTCAGATTCCCCTATTTCAGGTACCTATTCAGTTCATGAAAGAACTGAGGTTCCTGATAATGTTGGTTGAACCTCTGAAAAATATGTTAAGTTCCTGAAAAACAATCTTATTGCACACTACATGCTGGTGATGCCTTATCGTCATTGCTTGTTTTTTAGATTCAGTTATAAATAAAACGAGATGTGCTGCTCCCTGTTGCTCTAGTTTAGTGAGCTGCTGTGCTTAAATATTGCAGGAGAGTTTGTGCCTTGGTTCCCTGTGGAGTATCTCATTTGCTGGTATCATTGCAAAGTGCTTGCGATATGATCCTGTGAAGAAAGGTGAGTGCTGACATGGTGTTCTTATTATCCCTGCATCTGTGCTGTAGTTAAATTTCAGCTTAATGTTGCAAAAAAAAAAAGATATTGATTCTTTTTTCTCGACCTTGTTTCTTAAACAGAATTAAACTCTGTTTTAACGGCGTCTAAACGCTAGATGGGTGACCACCGTCGATGCCTAAACGGCCGTTTGAACAGATTAACCGCTAAACGATAGTTGACCGACTGTCTACCGTTTACCGTCTAGGAAAACACTGTTTCTCGATATCCAAGTCGCAAATGGTTTTTATTCTTTTTCGAAACCACAGTAGGGACTTCCCCTGCTGTGTTTTTCCTGAAAAAATGCTTTTTGAAATGTGAACTACCAAATCCTTATTTGATATAGTTCCATTTTGTGCAGAGTCATTGGTGTCATGCCAACTTTTGGAATTCAGTTAGAGCAACACTTTTGGAGGTATGGAAGGATCAGTATGGATTTGTAATGGGTGTATTGAACTTCTATTCTTTAAGCGTTTGTCGCTTATGAATAGTGCCATCTCAAGAAAATGAACAATTATAAACTGCTTATATGAAGCAGAGGCTTCACAAAGCTAAAGGAAATAAGCTCTTAACAGAAAATAAAGTAGGTACATTCCTTGTTAGTACTTGCTTGAGAGGATCAATCCTGCAATGGATCTGTTCCTTTTTCTCTTACCAGCGTAGCATTTATGTTTCAAAGATGGACTATATGCGATAGAAAATATAGGTTACAGGTTTCTTCCATTCTCAATACCAATGTCGTTTTCATGTAGTGGAAGGGTCCATCGCAAATTTGTGCCCATTGGTAAGATTTTAAACCTGTGCTGAATGAACATGTGACCCCTGTCGCATGTTACTGGAGCCTGGCACTGCTTCTACGTGATGAATATGAGCTGATGCTTGTTTTTAAGGTAAATGTTGCCCACTTCCTTTAATTTTTCATGCGGTATTTGTGGTCTGAATTCTGAAAGCACTTACTTTGCAGAGACTGCAACCACCAGTCAAAATGTTGGTTCCGATCTGGAAAGCTTTATTTGCATTCGCAAACTCTGATGGCACTTCTATTGCCTGTCGACCACACAATTCGCATGGAGATGTCTAACAAGATGGTAGTGCGCTACCTGAAGATTCATGGAAGATATGAGTTTTTGCTGACAACAGATTGAAGTTCTGATGGAAATGACTGAAGTCGCAGAGAGTTTATTGATAACATTACTGCTGGAATTTAGCGATCCAGTTGTAACCCAGGCCATTGTGTAAATCCGTCCTCTGAATATTCTTAGTAGAATGTACTCTACTGCACTTGTTCTTAGTTTCTAATCAGGGATCCGTGTGCATACAGCACTAAGTTACGTTACTTTGCATTGTAAAATTATTGTCACATACTCTTGATGAGATTTAAAACTGAGTTATTTGCATACAGCAGATCGGTTTATTCTGATTATCCTTTTTCCTTGACCAAGATATGGTCTCACCTGCAGTAACGTAACAATGCAAAGTTTTTTAGCCAGACATGCACTAAGTTTTGGTTTCCTTATGGTACCTGTACGACTACTTTGGCACAACTCTGAATTTCTGAAGTCTTGACTTAATTTCTGAGCGCCAGTTTATGCCCGAGGAGGCCAATAAATGCAGTGGATCTGAAGATCTAAAATGATGGGGATCTGTACTTGCCAGTGTTCCAAAGAACTCATCAAGTCATCGTCAAGCCAACCATGCCATCATCACTAACATTCCATTCTGCTTACCTGAACAAGAGAAAATTGATAGATAATTCTCAAATGCCTGCCTCCCATCCCCTTGTGGCCCAGTGGTAAGACGCCAGGAGTGCGTCTTACCGGCGGGGGTTCGAGCCCCCGTTCCCGCACCTGGCCAGCTGCGATGCCGCGCTCGTCCTGGCGCCTGTGTGCGCCGCTCGCGTCAGCATGGCGTGAGCGAAGGGTGGGGTCCACCCAGTTAAAAAAAAATGCCTGCCTCCCATCCCCTTGTTATGAATTTTACGACTTTTACACTTATGTATTAAGGCCACATTTTTAATGTAAAGAAATTCATATGAGTTATTCTCTTCCTGTGAAACTCCTGCAAAATTACTACGAAACTTTTAAGTTGCAAATGGGACGATCGAACAGCCCTTGTCCAGAGACATACTGCTATGAATCAGCAAATGTTTCGCAAAAAGGTTGGGTCACCGACACCAAGAGAGAATCCGACACGTGGGCCCGAGTCACTATCTCCATGGAGTCCACATGGGAGTGGATGAGCGACACTGATCGTGACAATATGAAGGACCAAGAAGAATAACACGAGAACAAAATGCAATCATGGCTATGTCTGCATCGTTGCTCGTAGTCAAGAGAAAAAACGATAAAAAGGGATCAGGCTTTGTTTCCATGTAGCCATATGCAAATTAGGTCAATTTCTCCCTTTTTCTCGTCACTGTGCTCAGTGCTAGCTCGCTGTATTTCTCGTTCCATCGGCACCCAGCTTCGTGAACGTTTGATGGTATGCGACCTCTGAGTAAAAAGTGTTCTAGAGACCTGCAAATGTGTATATGATCTGTGCATACGACAAGGCAGTAAGACAGCGGAAATGGGATTTGGGTGACGCTGGCTGAAGATTCTGTCTCTGAATCACTTATTTTCCCCTTGAGTTCCTTTCACCCACTTGTGAGTCAAATGAAAAAGTTTTCAGCCCTCCCAATATTGGACAATGGCATCACTGGATCTCAGTGTTCTCTCCTGTTGTTTCCATGTCACGTCCTCGCTGTGATCTGATCTCACGCCAGTTGAGCACTGGGAGCTCAATGGCTGTGGACGTCAACTCCAAGGTCCTAAGCACGTGGCAGCGTTAAAAATTGGACAGTGGCAAAGCGCATCGGCGACCATGTAACACTGGAATCATAAAGCAGTTGACTATCTCCTGCATCTAGTTAACAACATGCGGGCTAGGTGCTGTTACGGATCAATTGCTTAAAGTTTTTTACTGTTATGTGATACAAACACATAGTAATGTGCATCTTGTTTCCTGTCTCTAGACAGCTGGAGCTCTGCCTCTCCTGATCTGCAGAGGAGGAAACCTCTTGACCATACCTGAACCTGAACTAGAACTGGCGACTGTTTGCGCTGACAGCTCGCAGCTTGAATGATAAGCAATCACAAGAGCCGTTGGCTCTTGTTTGTAAGAAATCATCGACTTGGAAATGATTTCCACGAAGGTAGCGTTTGGATGCAAATAATAGGGCTATTATGCACTGTAGCTTGTCACATCAATACTTCCGGCATGATTTATGTGTACTAAACAAAGTCAAATCACAAAACTAAGTCCAGGACCCCCCCTCTATTTCGCGAGACGAACGCAATGAGGGTAATTAAGCCGCGATTAGACGATGGTTACTGTAGCATCACTGTGTCAAAACATTGATTAATTAGGCTCGTTAGATTCGTGTCGAAAAATAACGCCCGTCTGCAGAAAGGTTTTGCAATTAAATTTTATTTAGTACCCCTAAATAGGAAGATTCTTTTTACTTTAGAGGGTAGAACTTTAGAGGGCTCTTTAGAGCCCTCATCCGAACGCTACCGAAATCTTTTGATTCAGAACGGCTGACTAATTAATAAGCAAAACCGGCACTTCTCAGTTTCGTGCACGTTTCACCGATGATTAGATTACGTGCACGAGGGAGAGCTTCACTGAGAAGATTTTGCCTTTTTGCCGGTGTAACATCAGAGATCGACAAGGGCACGCACGAGGCCGTATGCAACCGAGCCTTCTCCTTTTCAGTACACTGCCGTCCAGGTCAGTCGGCAACAGCACCGAAGGCTAAGCTCCCAGACTGATCGCATTCAGCAGTGCAACCATCAAACGCCTGTCAATTCATCAGATGGTACTCAGAGCACTCGTGTAGATTTCATGAGAGTTACAAGAACGTGCGGAGACGATTCGACGGACCCGTCGTGGAGCAGCTGAACTGCTGCTGTCAGCGTTTTGAAAAGAGATACTAGTATGATACGTATCATACTAGCAATTTGCACGCCCTGATTACTGCAAAGTCGCAATTAATCCTTGGAAAACGAAGCTCTGAAAGTAACGGCTACTGTCACTGCACCCACGCTCCCACGGGCCGGAACTCTGCATGATGGTTTGGGTGTGGTTGTGCATCAACTGCAACTGCTCAGGCTGTCCGCACCGGTCTACGGGACCGTTTCCTGAAGGAGCTTTTAGCGTAATGAAGTGCTGCAGCGGCATACTTCAAAGCCTACGGTAAAATGAAGGAAGCGATCGGTTCGGCTATTCTCAGAGGATTCTCCGGGTTTACGCTATCCTCACATCGGCCCCACCTCGCTCCTGCCTGTGCTCTGGACGCAGAGGAACGAGAGAGAAGGTGGGCTCCACTGGATCAACGATCTAAAAAATGTTATAACTCACAAACAAAAAAAACCCAAATCAAATTCCGATTATATCATTAAATTCGTTTCAAAAAATCCTTCAAAACAAGATGTCACATAGATATATTAGATAAAATTACAAGTAGGCCCTACTGATGGTAGTTGGAGATGGTTGAATAAAATGTGGTAGTTGGGATAGAGAGAAGGAGAATATAGAGGAACAGTGGGGTGCGGGAGAAATTAGTATAGAGGAAAGAATCTTAATGACTAGGATAGAATATTCCTTTTAGAGGAAGGAAATAGAGGAACATGAGTGCGGAGAGCCTCACGTCGCTGCCTGCTGTCTTCTGAAAAAAAATACTAAGTAAATAAATAAGTACATGGATCAGCATTGTGTCAGGGAATTGCCTCACTGCCATTCCGCTGAGGATGATGTTCAGATAAAAACACTGCAACAACCTCTTCTGACAATCAACATTCAGGTGATTTCTTTTTCTTTTTTGAGAAGACTTCACCCTTGCTGTTTGTGGATTTCGACCGCCTAGCTGGTGGTTCAAGAACATCCTAACTTTTATAGCTGGTTGTTACATGAATGGAACTATCCGAATAAACGACAATTGCACTGAGTTTACTTACCCTACGGCGCTCAGTTCAAATTATTTACTGTATGTTTTCACAAGTGACCAAAGTTAAATTCACCAAGTATTTAAAAAAAAGAGTTACCATGTGCACCAACCATGGATTTCATCTGCCTCACACAGTAGTAGGATGAAGTAGCCTCCTTTATATGGAAATACGTGGCCAGGGCTGGACAAACGCATTTCGTCTGGAACAACGAATGTAATGTAGCACAGCGTTTACTCTGCGACAGGCGACGGATCTAGCATAAATGCTGTACCCGGTTAGTTAGACGATTAGAACTTCTTGATGGAGTCATTTGTCCAGTAGTCGTACACGATGCCCGGCAAAGCATGCAAGCAAATGCTTGGCGGAATTAGACGTGTCACTTCTCAGAGGTCGTTGCCATGGAGATCTTCGCCGAGCACGGTGGAAATATGAGCTCACCAAGCGGTATATGACATTTTTTTTGGGGGTGGGGGTGGATCTTTTACGGTGTTTGCATGCAGTGTGCAGCGAAACGCGTACACTTGCTTCGAGCATCTTGACGAAGTTCCGTATATACTAGAATCTCGTGAGATGATCAGAAAACACATCATGCCCGTTGTTGCAGAAGATGAGGACCTGCAGGCGGGCTGGCGGAGGAGCGGATGTCCTCTGCTCCGTGACAAGGACGACGACTGCTTGGCTCTTTTGTTTCCTCTTCCTCCTTTCTCTGCCCGCGTTGGAGGATGGAAGTCTGGAGATGCGTCGGTCAAGCGGTGGTGGCGGCGCGTCGGTCAAGATTCTCCCAAGCTTCCCCGTCTCGCCGGCGGTCTTTCTCCGGCGCCGTCTGTGAGAGCTTGCGGAGTTGAGGCCTGTGGAGGGCCTACATGCTGGAGGCGTGTCGGTGGCCTTCGTTGGTTTTGCCGGCGGTGAGGTCCAGCGATGGATCAGAAGGCGGCTGTCGGAGACGTCGCGGTGGTGGCGTGCAGGCTCCAGGGCGTCGTTGTGTTTCTTTTGTTTTGCAGGGGCTTTAGTGATAGCTGCCTTTTGTTCTGTTCCTGGTTCTTCTTTTGTAGTACCTCTCAACGCGTGGTGACACAAAGGGAGTGCGACGTCCCTCGTCGCGCATCAGGTTTAGTTGGGCCTGATGATCTCTCGATGGACGCGCTATGTTTTCTGGGTGTAGATGTAGGGTGTTCGTGTGCGTGCGTGTGAGTTGCCGTGTTTCTTTTTCTGTACACGAACAGATACTACATTTATATTCAGAATGAGAGGTTCAAAAAAAAAAAAAAGAAGATGAGTGGAATAACTTAATCCCATTAGAGTGGACTTATCGGCGTACCCAGGTTGGTTTGTGTTAAACTAGCACCAATGGTTTGTGTTAAACTAGCACCAACATGGAATTAAATAGGAGTTCTGTGTTTTTGTCACTCGAGCTGGTTGGAGACGAAGGGCATTTATTGGTTTCTTGTTGAAGGGTCCTTTGTGGGGGGTCTCCTCCATGCGTGCCCTGCCCCTGATGCCCCTCACATGGGGCAATCTATGGCAAACAAGAAAAAGCATGTAGTCACTGTATCAGCTCAAAGGTCCCCCACTGGCTTAACCTAGTTGGATTGTGTTATTTGTGTGTCCATCAGGCTATCAAGACATGGGTTCCTTCTAATTTGCATTCCAAAATTGTTATGAGGACTTGGAATCGCTACGTGAGCATGAAAAAGAGAGCATAAATGATCCATTCGAGATCGATGAAGGGTACTGTCTGTACTCAGATGGTACAATGTTTTGTTTGTTTTCAGGGATTAACCTAGGATATTATGCAATGATAAAGATTGTGAAGAGGAGGAACTCAAGTTATGGACTAAAATACCGTCAAAATGGTAGATCCAGAAGTAGAATTTGTTAAGCACAATGCCCAACAACAGTAATCTTGTGTGTGAGAATCAGCACAGCTTAAACTTTGCTGTCCTGTTCTTTTTTTTTTTTTTGAAAGGTTGCTGTCCTGTTCTTGGTAACACCATCCATCGCCCTGGACTCCTAGGACCTGGTAAACAAGCACTCTCTTGTCAACTCAGTGGCCAGGGAGCGCTAGACTGGGGGGGTACTTAGAAAAACAGGCACAGCATTAACAAAGGCTGCGTTCGTATTCTCCTATCTAACTTTAGACCTCTAAAATCAAAATGAATCTTTACATTTAAATTTTTTTATTAGTTTAATGACAAAACCTATTTGACAGCTGGGTGCTAATTTGCGAGACGAATCTACTGAGCCTAATTAATCTACGTTTTGCTACAGTGATGCTACAGTAACCATCTTCTAATCGCTCATAATTACCCTCATTAGATTCGTCTCGCGAATTAGAAGGGTTCTGAAGTTAGTTTTGTAATTTGACTTTGTTTAGTACATCTAAATAGTAAGATTCTTTTTGATGTGACCCCTCTAAAATTTAGACCTCGTACAACGAACCCACTCAAAGAGTCATAAATGTCAATAATTGCAATGCAAAACCTCACTTTCTTCTTCGCTTCCCCCCCCCCAACCCCCCACCCCCCCCCCCCCCCCCCCCCCCCCGGGTAAACTTCAAATCCCACGAGTGACTCATCATGCATCAAATAGTCCTCCAAACGTATATATCGATGGAAATTGAAGAAGATATCATGTGTCTGAAATTGCTTACCGATCATGCAGCCATCAGTTTAATTAAGAGTCCGTTTGGATGCATGAAACATTTCAGATTCTCCCTCGAATCACTTTAATCACTTCCAAACAGTTAAAATATGAAACGTTTCTTGCCTTAATCACTCTGGAACGTTTCTCTGTTTTGAACTAGGAAAGAGAATCACCAAAATAGGTGTTTCAAGTGATTCTAGTTCATTTTGTGAAACGTTTCACCAATTCTAGATCAATAGCCAAACGGTTTCAATGATTCTTCTGTTTCACATCGTGAAACGTTTCTGGATTGAATCTGAAACGTTTCTGATTCTCGATGAATCTGGCTGTACCAAACGCACCCTAAGTCCCAAAAAAAAAAAAAAGGTCCATGCACACAACACATATGATTTGCAAGTGGCTATGACAGCACTACATAGCCATGATATACATGCTCATACATTATTTTCTTTTAATTTACACACCGCTACAGACTTAATTCACCATAATACTATGTGAAGTTCCATCCACTTCAGATTTCAACATTACTACTCGTGAAACGACGAGGCACACGTACGCCGTTAAAGCTAGATGCAGAGTAAACTAGTCCTCCGAGTAGCAGCAATAACGACATGCGTGCATGATTGATGCATCATGACCACGAGGTTGATCATTGACAGAAAGCATTTAAACCCTCTGTGCCGCAGCCGTGGTGGTCCCATGGTGGCCGCCGACGGACGCCAGCGCGCTCCTGACGGTGGTGGCGACGCGGCAGCTCTTGAACGCCCTGAAGCTCTCGTGCCGCACGCTGAAGCACGCCGCCGCCGGCGCCTGCTCCTCCTCGCTGTCGCCGTCGCCGGCGACGGAGAACGCGAACCCCGGCTCCGCATCGACGTGGACGCCGGCGACTGCGCGCTGCGGAACGACAGCGACGACGCCGACGAAGCGGACGACGAGGAGAAAAACGCCGACGACGAGGAGGAGGAGGAGCAGGCGGACGACGGCGAGCCCGACGACCTGGACCGCCTGTGCAGGATGATCTTGGGCAGGATGGCGCTGAAGAAGCCGTGCTTGCACTGCTTCTTCCCGCCTCCGCCGCCGCTGACGGCACCGCCAGCGGCGGCGGCGGCGAGCTTGTGGTTGTGGGTGGCCTGCTTGGTGTAGTAGGACGGCGGCGGCGTGAGCGGCGGGAGGGCGTCGGCGGAGACGGCGTCGTTCTTGGGCGTGCCCGGCTGCGACTCCCACAGGAAGGGCACGGACCCCGCCGACGCCACGCCGTAGTACACGCGGAACGACGGCGCGGCGGCGGAGCTCTCCCTGGAGAAGAGCTTGGAGAACACCTTGCTCCCTTGCTTCAGCTGCAGAGGCTCCTCCTCCTGCTGCTGCTGCTGCCTGTCGACCTTGCCGAGGATTTCTCCCATGGTCATGGTCATTATGTCGATCGATCCGATCAGTGGATTCAGACTTTCACAGAGAGAGAGAGAGGGAGAGATGCAGTAGCTGCAGGGAGAAGGAAACACTGAGGTGAGGGCGTGCAGCAAGCCAGCGAGTGGCTTTTATGCACCTCCAGACAGCACCGGGATATTATAACGGAAAAATTTGAGTTGTTAACTGCTCAATAATATCTTCTAATTTCTGTTGAGTGGTCAGATCCAAGGACATTAGAGCTGACTTTTGACTTTTTTAATACTAGGATCGACCAGCTGGAATTTACCGCAGGAAATTACAGACAGCTGTGTTAGGAAGCATGCGAGCGGGGAACTAGAATCAGCAAACGGACAACGTTACTCTGCTGCTAGTACAGACTTGCTGCAAGCATTCCACGTGAGAAAAATTACTGACAGGATTGACAACAAATGTGGCAAGTATATTCAGACTGACAATCCTGTCATTCTTTTTTATCTCTCCCGTATATTCCCATGTTCCATGTCAGTATGAAAAAGGAAAGAGCATGTGAATCTGTTTGCTGTAACTTCAAGATGGTTCATTTGTGGAAAAGCAATTTACGCGTGCTAGTAGATCGCAGAGATGCACACAAACATTTTCACTTGGTTAGCTATTCCTACTCTACCACGCACTGTGCTCGTGATCGTACTACTCCTACCCTCTACCACGCATCTCATCGATCACTATCCACATTCGCTGCACATTAATTACATATCTGCATCCGCGCATCTACGTGAAGACGAGAAAAACCCATCCATGCATGCAACAACACCCCCATCCGCGCCATAAATAACCCCCCATATTTCTGGTCCACACGAGCTTGATTTCGACGCTTTTCTGGTCACAAGATGAATTCGAAGAAGGATACGTGGAGCTAGCCTGAATCAGAGCTTGCGCAACGTGGCATTGTATACCTTTTTTTTTCTGCATTTCTCCTGCCAAAACACTCCTTGATACTACACACATTGAAAATATGGAGTACTAAGTATCTGAACATACTATTCACATGAAAGGAGCCTGAACCTGTCAAAGATCCATTCTCTTGTTTGGGCAGATCGAGTACAAGTCAAAGAACCATCAAGCAGAGGGGGGGGGGGGGGGGGGGGGGGGGGGGGGGGGGGGGGGGCGACGCAAGGCAAAGAGCTAGAGACGCTGTTGGCACCTCGTTCTCAAGTGGCATTCTCTCATTAATAATTCGCCCGTATGATAATGCATGTGTCCAAATTAAGTGCGAGCACTAATCACCTGGCTTGCAGTTGTTAGTGATGTGGTGGGGTTCGTTGGATCGACGGCAGTACAGCGTACGTGTGGCAGTACGTGACTTTGAATGCGTGATGTGCTAATCTATGATGTGCCAGGTCTTACTGCGGGAAGCAAAGCCCGGGTCTTGGGGGGTACTGTACTACGTACTACCGTGTGCCTAGAGTAGATAGTGGGACTTGTCACCAAACGGTCTGCAGGCTTTCAGCATCAGGGGTCACCGTTCCAGGACGGGGACGCTGTAAAATCCAAAGTAATGCTATTACTGGGGTAATTAAATTTGAGTATTACACAGAACGCTGATGTCCAATTAGTAGCGTGGTATTGGGTGGTCATCAGTTCAGTAGTACTAGCTGTCTAGGACGTGCGGTGGAAAATACTGAGTACTAATTGCTAGCAGGGCAACCAATGCACGATGTTCCTACGAAATTAGAAGCTTGACAATGTTCGACTGAAATTAATTACCAGTTCATCGATCACTGACAGCAGAGTACGTTAAGGAACAGCTCAGAGTAATATAGGAGTAGTTTAAGCGTGGGGTTGGAGGATCAGAAAAGGAAGAAAAAAAAATCTGAAATCCATCCTTGGTTAGCGCGAGCCGTGGCTGGTTTTGAATGCGCCGGTGTGCGCGTCTCCGCGAGGAAGTCGTGTGATGATGATGATGCAGGTTAGTAGTATGCGCGTTCCGGCTTGCGATCTTCGATGCGAGTTGGCGACGAACACTGAGATGTCCGATTCCATATCAAATGCCCCTCCTGTCCATAGACCGATGCATCATCGAATCCAAGAACGGATACGCACATGCCTGCAGTGTGGACTGCAATTAAACGGTGGTGCTTCGGTTCGTTCAATCGACGACGGTGGCGCCCTGGAACCCTGCGACTCTATACCTCTGCCTTCCTCTTATCCACGATGAGTTCAGAGTGTCCTTCTCATCTTCTGCAAGTGGGAGGTTGCAATGGATATACTCCCTGCGACTCTATCTGCCGTCACACAATTCATGCAGCTGCAGCCGCCATTGCGAGAAACATCGGATGAACCAACGACAGGCAGGTATCGCCTCGGGAACAGGCGAGCCGGCCCGGCCGGCCGTTGGAACGCAGTTGCCTACCCGCCGGCTACGCGTTGAATGAAGTGAAGGCGGCTGCCGGCGAGCGTTCCGTGTGGCGGTGTTGGTGTTTGCGTGTTGCCATCCTGCCTGCCATGAATCCACTACAGTTATCGCCTCGGGAGGAGGAAGGCTGCTGGGATGGCCGGCTGCTCACCTAGCAACGGGCTGAGCGAAATGAATGCGGTGGCGGGCGGCTTCGGCCGGTTGGCCGGCCGTAGGAAGCGAGCGTCCCATCCGGCCTGCTCTTTCCTGCAAGGTGAAGCTACCGACAGTCCAGTCCAACACACCACCAGCAGAAGAAGCCAGGCCAACTAGTTGGGCCTGACGGGCCACTTTACGATGTGCACGAGCTCTTTAATCTTTTTTTTTGATTGGCACGAGATCTTTAATCGGCTCACATGAATGGGCTATGGGCTGATCCACCTCCAAATACCTTAGATTCGGCCTGCCAACACTATAAAACCGCCAATCCTATCATAGGACGGGCTACATTTAAGCTTTGATAGAACAGTGTTTGAGATTCGTGCTAAACTTGATCAACGTGTGAGATTCAGGCAGGTGGGAAGAGGATGAGTCAGATGCTGACACGTGGCGGCTCCCTATTAGGGCGGGTGGGAGGAGGAGAAAAAGAACCGGTTTTAAAATTTAGAACGTATTTTTCTCCCAAACCGTAAGTCCGTTTTCGAATCCGTTTGAACCAACATGTTGTTTAGAATTAATGCTACAAAATGAGATCCAATATGAATATTTTTTGAAATTTTTAAAATTCAAAATTTTTATCAACATTTTGAATGTACTGTGTCAACATTTTGTTTGTACTATGCTAACATTTTTTTTTACTGTTGACTCATGCTTTAAAAATGTTGAAATAGGTTTACAGAAATATTGCTTCTTTTGTTTCAAAATGTTGACGGCTGAGTTAGGCTGGGCTTCTCAGATTTGATGGCCTATTGGGCTGATCTACAAGTTGATAATCGTAGGACGGTCTATGTATAGGAGGTCCCCTATAAATATATAATAAAACAACGTATTGAAAACTGTCAACAAGCGTCGATATGTCCGAGTGGTTAAGGAGACAGACTTGAAATCTGTTGGGCTTCGCCCGCGCAGGTTCGAACCCTGCTGTCGACGATTCTTTTTTGTTTTCACTCCCCGGTCTTAACTTGTTCCATCAAGTTTATCTTTTTTTAGATGGAACTGTTCTTGTCAAACTCTATACTCCATCCCTCGCAAAAAAAAAAAAAAAAAAAACTCTATACTCCATCCATCAAGTTTATGTTTTTAGATGGACTTTTAACTTTTTTAGTATTTGATTTTCTTCCTTCTTTCGTGAAGTAACGTTCTTTTTTTTTTCCCGAGAAGAAGTAATAACGTTCTTTGTTTTCGAATGTGCGAACCTTCCAAGCTTCCGATGGCAAGGAACATTTTTGCTATTCGCATCTAAACTCGTCTGACAATAAACAATTATTCAATCCAGCATCTGATGTCGATGACTTTCTCAAAATCTGCCCATTACAGTGACATGCACCTGCATTATTAGCCTCTGCCTTGCTAGTTGCAACAGCCCCAGGATAGCAATGATTGTTATCTATAAAATAAATCTAGATATTTTTTTCCTTCGCAAAAAAAAAAAGATATTATAACCCACACTGCTTTTTGGTAACAACATATTGTCTGATTTTTGTGATCAATAATGCACTGCTCATCCCCGCACGAGTTTACAGAAAACAAAGATGTTTTCCCCGCTAACCAGCGTCAAGAAATAAAAACCAGACGTAGCTGTAGTTTTTGGGAAATTAAAGGAGCTTATTATCCTCATGTTTGGACCGCAGTTGTCCTTTTCACCTTGTACTTTTGCTGTC
The DNA here is from genome assembly GCA_012490785.1 of Eragrostis nindensis. Classification (NCBI taxonomy): domain Eukaryota; kingdom Viridiplantae; phylum Streptophyta; class Magnoliopsida; order Poales; family Poaceae; genus Eragrostis; species Eragrostis nindensis. Next base: position 28,355 of record JAAXCT010003141.1, on the reverse strand, counting down.
CGGGAACTAGTTCACCTTCCCTTGGTAGAAAAGATAAGCAAAGCCATTATTTTAATCTAATCTCTCAAGCGTCCTCATCAAATCTCTTAGACCTTTATGAAACAGAAAAAATAGTAGAGTCCAAGGCTCCAAGCTGCTCTACTTCTGTTTATTTCCATTTCGTTCCAAGAACAGAGCAGACGGAATAGCGTGGAAGAGAGAAGTCAACGAGGCGGAGGTAATATGCTTCTTGAATCTTGCGCGGCTAGTTCTTAAATTGCTCCGTCCAACTCTAATCCTGCATCCATAGAGCTCCGATTTGATGCTGTCCATCCCCTCTTTCCCAAACGATGCTCCGTGGAAAAGGATGCTCCGTACTTGGTGAATCTGCTTCTGCAGCTTCCGCCATCTGGCGTGGGATGTCCAAAGATTACTTAGCACAGTTTGGGTAATGGGAATGGCCTGAATCTGGTGGATTTGGTGCTCAGAATTAGCATGTCTTGAAAGGGACAGCACAGGCTTCTTGTCTCAAATTGCTGAGAGCTTGAATGGAGCCTAGTTCCATTACGTCAGTTGACCTGAATCCAACACTTCGCCTGATCTATTTGATGCTCTCTCTTTTTTACCTTTCTTTGAGTTCAGAAAATGACTGAAAATGCGGGCGGATGTCCCCAGTTCTCTATACTGACAGGTTATTGACTATTGAGCAGATATGGCGTGTTCAACGAGGAGGCTCGCGTTTGTTCTTTCACTGGGCATAGCATTTTCATTTGCTTTTGCAGGAAGAGGGAATTTAAATAATATCCTGGGTAAGTTTTGAATTTATCCCTTTTTATTCTGTTGGCATTTTTGTTAAGCATATCATGTAGCAGCAACATGCAGTCAGAAGTCCGAATGACTAGAGAAAAAGGCACTTAACTGTTGGAAAGGCTAGATTTTAGTTTGGTTTTGTTTTAATTTTAATTATAGATTCTACACAGTTTTCTGAGTTGCACTGGCAAGCAATAGGGCATATAGGTGCTGCAGTGATTCTGCTGGCAGTGTTGAGAATTGTATTCAAAAGCTTTTGCTCTTGCATATCTGCCGCCCAATATTAAGAGCTAGCGGTAGTCACAACTAGCTTTTCTGGTTTTTAGTTTTCATGTGGAAGATTTATTCGGATATGCATTCATTAATTAAAAGAATACTATGGTACAGATGCCAAACTGAAGCATACCAATATCTTGGGTGAGACAGTGACCATATTTTCTTATAGAAATTTAAGCTCCATATATGCTTATCATATGATCAATCTGCTCTGCTGTATTGGTTTCAGCTGAGGATAGCTCACTGATTGCCAGCAAGGTGACAAGCCTGACTGCAGCTAATGGAAAGATGTGTCAACTATGTGAGCAGTACTCAACTGAGGCTCTGCTCTACCTCAAACAAAACGAGACCCAGATCGAGATTCTTAGCATTCTCCACCATGCATGCGCAAATGTTGCCCCCTTAAAACAGCAGGTACGGAATTATGGATAGCTCGTTATCCTTCTGATATACCATGATTTTAGTTTCACTAAATTTGTTGGTAATTTGTTGTGTTGATGGTTTGTTCGGCTGCAGTGCATTACGTTGGTGGACTACTACATACCCCTTTTTTTCTTGGAGGTTTCTGCGGTCAACCCTGAAAAGTTCTGCGAATCTGTTCATCTCTGCAAGAAGGGGACGGTCATTCGCCTACCAACTCGAGATGATGCTTGCGGCCTTTGCCATCATGTTCTTGTTGAAGTTCTTATGATGCTCAAAAACCCCAACACGCAGGTCATAGCAATTGTTCCAAATCTGTCACCTGTTTTCTGTATATTGTATTCTACCCCTTTGTACTTTGTACATAATGAGTTTAATGCTGTTTATTTGCTGTAACTTTGCAGACGGAGGTAATCGACCTACTGCTCAAATCATGCAGCAAAGCGAGGAACTATGAACAGCAGGTGAGCTAAGTTCCAAAAAGAAAACTCATATATAAATGTGATTGCAGCAGCCTGTAGTTAAACAAAAGCAGTTCATAGACTGCATGATTTTCTGCTAGGCCAGGCAACAAAAATCAGTCAGAAATGAGAAACCCTGAACCAATTTGACACTTCAGAAAGTAATGCTTGAAATACTCCAATTGCTATATTACTTTTCTGTTTTCTTGAATGTATCTTAGGAACCAAGTTCAATAACTTAGCGGTCCTTGAGTGCTTGCACTTCAACACATACATAATTATTTCTGTAATTAGGCTGTTGCCTGAACCCTGCAGCTTTGCATCAATTGAATGGCAATGCCAAAAAGAAAAAAAGAAGAAAAAAAAATCCTTCATTCATATTTGATGCTTGCTGACATTTCGCAAACACTAAGGCTAACGGTTCTCTTTTAATCCGTCCAGTGCAAGCGGCTGGTCGTAGAGTATATCCCACTGATTCTGGTGAAGGGCCAGAAGTTCCTTGAGACGACGGATGTCTGCTCTGCGATACATGCATGCAAAACAGGCACACAAGCATCAATGGGAACCGTTCTTTCTGACTCCTCGTGAAGATGATGTGAATCAGGATACGGCTTTTCTGCCCGGAGATCTAATTGGGGAGAAAGGATTAAGGTCACATGCCTGTTGGAACTTTTTCCTCTATTGCTGAAACACAATTGATTGGTGAATATTTGGTTGTGAAAGAGTCATTGGTGTAATTATGGAGCCCTACCTTTGTTTCTTGAACAATAAACTGCACGGGTGGTGCAGCGCAACTACCTTAGAGCAAATGGATTGAGAAGTTGTCAGCACTCAGCAGTTCACATTGTTATCATGTATTATTTGTACAGCAACGGTGATTTAATCTGCTGTCTGGCATGCTGTTCTTATTTGTGCGGTGAGGGGGTACCTAGAAAAATATTAGAAATCATAAGAAAACTTGGATTTGTTTGGAAGAGATATAAACATAAAACTTCAAATTCGGAAAAAAATCAACCCATTGGTAACAATAAATGTAGAGAACCCAGATATCCGAGAACCCAGATATCCTCAGGAAGTGTAGTACATTCTTCTTCAACATAAAACAGAAGGCATTTAAACTCTTGCAGAATAAGCACTGGATTCAATTTACTACAGAGTTTAGTAATTCCACTTCAGATAAATTCGAAGAAATACTAATCACAAATCTGGTAGTGAAGTACCAGCATTTGCAAGGGTTACTTTCACACATAAGCAAGAGATCAAAGCACATCACATACTTAATGACATCTTATCACATAACATGAATAGGACCACAGAAGTTACTGCAGATCCAAAGTCTTGATTTAATCCTAGTACTATACACATAACAGGGTGCCACAATTTCAAGCGTTTTTTTGCTAATGTGACCTCATCTCATTGCAACCTCTCCTTTCTAAGCCTCTCAAGCTCCTTCACCATATGCCAATGTTCCATAGAAAGACTCTTCTCGCCAAAGCTTGAAGCAGTTATTTGCGCCATTGTCAGCCATCTGCAGATCAGCGCAAGGGAAGTCAGCTCAATAAATATCAACAACAACAAAGCCTTTTTATCCCAATAAAGTTGGGGTAGGCAATAAGATTCTCTAAAAAACTGCAAGGCTGCAATGTGTGTATGCGGCATGTGCACAAACCTGCTAAGTTCAGAACAACCCAAGCTCCTATCATCGCGCATGGCACTGACCATTTCATCTTGAATCATCTACAATTACATGTAATCATTACTCCACTCAGAAAACATGTCATGCAACATGGTTTTATTTCGGCAATATGCATCCTTTGCAACCATGTTAAGGTTTTACAATCACTGCATAGCTATAGAGCGGCGTAAGGGATGATTACCTGATAAGTTTCAGGTTCAGTGGACTGAGCAAGAGACCTAACTGTGGCCAGATACCATCTCCAACTCTCAAGCTCCTCTGGACCTGCATTAACTGCTGGAATGGAGGATGGACGGAAAGGCACAACCAAGTCTGAAGGAAGGATATTTGATTTCCCCTCAGAGAGAGTAAGTAGCTGCACGTCAGTTGCCATTTCCAGCTTGTAGTACTCGAAATCATATTCAACCTGAAAGTAAAATTCAAAGAGATACGTTAATCATTATGGAACCTATGGCTGCTAGCGCCAGTACAGTTACAAAACAAGAAATTAGGTTCAATATTGCAAGTTGGGGACTAGTACCGTCTGAGACTCCATCAAATTCTTGAGCAGAACAGTATTCTCAACGCCTTTAGAATTCAGTGATCCTGTCTGCAGAGTAGTCTCATCAAAGATCAGATGAGCACCTTGAGGTAGCTGAAGAACTCCTGTGACCAACCTAAAGCAAACATTAAGGTGATTAAAGTTCAAAAACTAGCTTTAATCGGCAATTTATTGATAACATTAGTTAGATATCCCTGATCATGCAACCTAAATGTAATGTACCTTCCTGACTTGTTGTCCTTTCTAGGTTGAAGTGTGGCTGTGTTGAGATACTCAATTGACAGAGGGATAGCCTGTGAATATGGCACCAATCTTTGGATCAACTTGTGCAGTTGATTTCCAAATATGGAAGCACTTTCTCTGTTAAAACCAGTGAGATTCAAGGAGAGCCTTCCGACAGTAACAACATCCACCTTATTGCGAAGCTGATAGAGATTGCAAGGTACAAGATTTTAGTAATTGATCATGAATTGTCTTGGCAAGAATCATGCCACGGAAGAAAATTGCTATGGTTAGCTATTGGACGTTCCAAAGTAAACATTTTTGTGTAATTAGGGCAGATCATTTGTAAGATAACGTACTCTGGATAAAAGATGCAAGAGCAAACACTGAGCTGCCACTTCGTCGTTGCCTAATACCAGTGTTAAATGTGAGAGCAAAGAGTGCCGAATGCCTTTCAATAGGCTAGGAGAAGGCTGCATGATAAACCAAATAACAGGATTAGCCCTGTTGATGGAAAAATGCTGACCAAACTAGTATACCAATTTCAATGTTGAAGGCAACAAGTATGGTTAATATGTACCTCGACAACAGGAGGCCTCGAAATAAAATCATGGGATGATAATTTTCTCCATACCAAACAATGAAGACGGGGCACCTATACAATTAGAAGGAATAGAAGTCAAGGCAAAATATAAGGAAACATAAACAAATCCTCCTGTGCTGTTATTATACATGAAATCAGGCACTATGTCTGCACACACCTTGCTGGGAGGGAGCTGGGCTGTTACATCTTCTATGAGGTCCAACATTATATCATCTGGATTATCACTAGGTGCAGCAAGTTCTGGATCAAATGTATACACACCGACAAACTCAACAACATCATTTAATTTAACTTGACCCTCAAGCATATCATAGACCTGCAAAAGAAAAACTAAGGTTGTCAGCCATTAAAAACACAAAAGAAAAAGCAAAGAACAAACTGGCTATTTTAAGTGCTCTACCTTCACAAGACATGAAAAAGAGCTTCCAGGAATATGATGATCTCCTCCATTCATTTCTGGCGCACTTGCTGGCATTTCTGCTGAACTAGATGAGGCATGGACATCATCTTCCTTCTGCAAATAAAAGAAGGATGATTGAATCAGATTATGAGCCATCTCATTTTGCTTGTATTAGGCTACATGCAAATTCAGTAGTTGGAGTGGTAATGGGTAATTCAAATTTGTCATAAGCTGGCATATCTTTTCAGTTTAATCGGTATTATTCCTTCTTCCTGGAAGGATACACAGTTTTTTTTTTTGAGAACAGGTGCTCTGCCTTTGCATTAAGAAAGATAGAAACACAGTTATATTTTGAGAACCGTGTTCCAGAACATTTATTCAGATTAGATATTTGTTAAGATTAAACGAGGAAATTGGTGCATGGATACATTTACACTATAGTAGGGATACTAATATAAACAGGCCAATTTGCTCCCAAAACAACAAATCATCATTTCACAGTTAAGAGTGAAAGAAATGCAAGTTCAATTCTTACCGGTTTCTTATTGAATGAAGATGAATCTCCATGATCATTTTCTGAGACCTGGTTAGAGTAGATGGCAATAGTGGATATTAGACAACAGAATTGTGACAACAAACTTACATAAAAAACGAACAGAAGCATACATCCATGGCATCGTCCTCTCGATCTCTCTTCCTTTTCTCTCTTTGTTCAGTTGCCAAGCAACCTGCCATCATGGACATGTCAGGTCCTTTGGAAGACCCCAGTGTCCACGCATTCTGTCCAGGCGCCTGAAAGAAACCAATTAAACCAGGTGAATTTCATTTCCATCAGTTGGTACTTCCAACAAAGAACTTTTATGATTACGAAAAATCAGCACCCATGAAGAAGTAACATACCGGCACACAGTGGAAGAGATGGCGCTCCCAAAGGTGAGACTCGCAAGGGTGAGGCATTGAGAACGGTGAGAAATCAGTGAACTTGTTTGTCCTCCAAGTTGAACCATCCTACACAAATGATGTTGTATAAGCATATGAGGCACTAATTGCAGCTTAACAACAGTTCATGAGCTCCAGTTCAGTTCAGTATAATATAATCATCCCTTTATATAAAAAAAATGAGTTCCAGTTCAGTACCTTGAAAGCACCAATGTAGAACTCAGTCCCCAGCATGTCCTGAACCATGCCACGGTATCGAACGAGAGTATTTGGTTTAATTAATCCAATATTTGATGCATCCAACACTGGAACCTGGAAGTGTTTTGGTGAAAATTAGAAGCCGTAAATTACACCCTGCAATATGAGTTTCGTACACCAAATGCCCCCCTCTATGCCCATTTGGAAATCAAAACACAAGTTCCTAGCTCGCTTGCTCTAACTTGAACATTAAATCCCAACAAAAGATCTTAAATCCCTGAAAAAGTGTTTTCTTTCTATAATACTGAGGCAGAAAATCCTTTTGTCAGGTTTCTTGTGTAAAAGCAGATGATTCGTTACAATAGACTAGAGATGAAAATTTTGATGAGACAATTTATAACTTGAGCCACCAACCAGATTCATACAAACTAAACCTGTGTAACGCAACAAAACACCAAATTCAAGAACAGAAAGAACCAAGGATTTGGCTTTTTACCTTGTCGAGCCCACCTTCCTCGAAAAGGAAGGAGCGGAAGAGGTCGCTGGCGCCCCAGTCCTTGCCCCGGAACGCCGCCACCGTGTCGCTTCCTCCGGACTCCGCCGCCGCCGCCGCGGCAGCCGCCCTCTCAAAGGTGGCGCGGACCGCGCCCAGCGGGTTCCCGACGAGGTCGTACTGTGGGCCCACCATCCTCTCTAGATCTTTCTCTTGCTCGCACGGGTTTTGGGGGCGCGGGAGATGCGAGCAATGGGGAATGAGGGAGAGAGGAGGGAGGGTGTTATAGTGGGCGGGGATTTCGCGCCATTGGCGGCGGCGGTTCCCGCCGTTTCTTGCACTCCTTCCCGCCATTACTGGTGGGATGGGTCTGTACATTGGGCCGAATCAGGCCCCACTCTGCAATCTGCATGTTGCCGAAAATTTTTCTTCAATCCTTTTTTAGTATTTACAAAAACTAATGGGCTGTAGTGCGGCCCGTGGGTATGTGCGGTGGATGGGCTCCGAACTTAACGGCTCTGGCCTCATCTCTGTTTCGACGGCGATGACGTCACAGGCACAGCAAAACCCGCCGTCTGGTCGGATTGATGGATCCCAGCAGTGGCAGCTGTCGGTGTGGAGATCACTCCATGCCTGGTCAGTATCCGTTTTAGTTCTACACTTCTGTCTTATCTCTTCAAAACCAGGATAAACTACCAAATGAAGCAACGTGTTCGAACTTCGCAGAGGGCCTCTATTGGAATTTTCACTTCTCCGTTCAGTCGCACGATACAAGTACACACGATGTTTTGGACAATAACAGCGTTTTCGAAATACACTGCTATTCTGGTTCTATCATGCGAAGCCAGGATACTTTCCATTTGCTTATAGAAATAGGACTGCCGTTTATTGAAAAATTTCTAATAAATAGCATTCATTTTTAATGAAGTATTTTCGAAATTAACCTACACATGAGTTTCGCATTCCCAAACAAAATAGTACTTTAAAAGATATGACTAATCAATGTTTGAAATTTGTGGCAGAATGTTGTCTAAAATGTCATAATTTCATCACCAGACTGGAGGGAGTAAAGAGTACTACCATCTTTCCCTGTCCTGTCTGAAGCGCCCAAACTCGAAAACAAACCAACAAAAGAGCATTCATAATTACACATTAACTAGAAGCTAATACTAGCACTTAGATGTCTCGTACAAAAGAATGTAAACTACGTGTTGATAATATTATGTCCAGGTAGCAACTTACATCGTGAAGAGCATACAAAAACATATGGAAAAGAAATAGAAGAGGTCTCCGGTCCAGCTACCTCTTGTGTCTAGCTTCGCTTTGAGGTAGATCAGCCATCTGGAGCAGAGGTCATAATAGTATCCTCTAAAGAGTGAGATCCATTTACTAACAGCACATATAAGCCCAAAAGGAAAAGACCAAAAATGGAACAAGAACGTTTGTTACACTCAGGGTCGGCTTGATCCAACCCTAGATCTGCCTACTAAGCTGAATTCTGTATAGTAATACCGCACACTACCATTCATGCCTTCGAGTACTTTGAGCTCCACATGGGAACCTTAAGGGGTTCATCGTCCCCGGTGCTGCCCCCGTTTTCAGCAGTGCTTAAGGAATCTGAGATCAAAGGGCTCGATTCACTTTCTTTTACCTGCAGCAGAGACATTCCAACTTTTGTCAAGAAAATTAAATCAGAATACCCCTAATGTTAACAGTTAAAAAGAAAAAAATGCCAATGAAAAAAAGCTGGCACAAAATTACAATAGCAGTCAAAATTCATTGTCCAAATCTGACAGCAGTTACAATTGACACTCATGGTAAATGGCTCGTGCTTAATACTTAGTCCCATACTCGAACACTCAAATTAATTCAGTATAGAACTACACAAAGTGTTACATGCCAAAACATGACAAGGATGTCCGTGGAATTTAGTAAAGAAAGACCATTGGAGGACATACCTGACTGACTTGTGGAGAGACTTCTGCAGGTTTTTGCTGAGTCTCTCTTGTGCAGAAGTATGAATACAAAACCATCCCAATCACTGCAATTAGGATTCCAAGTATATTTCTCCAGCTAAATGGATCATGAAGCAGAACATAGCCAAAGGTGAGAACCAAGCATGTTTTAAGATGGCCAAGGACTTGGTAAGTTACTGGAGATGTCTTCCCGATCACAAGAAAAGTGCTAAAGTTCACTGAGACTGATATCAGGCATGACAACACGATGAAAAACTGCAGCGATAGTAAAAGCAAACATGGATTCAGATGAGGCAATATTAAGGATCAATACAGATTCCACAATTTGAGTTAACGCTTACCAGAACTTGAGGTGTGTAATCATAAGCAAAGACATTTTGGTTAGTCAAGAATCCATCCAGGAATGGACCGATGAGGAACAAAGTCAGTGCTTGGTATGGGCATGATTGGTACAGAAGCTGGGTGGACGATACCTTGAACTTCTTTTGTATTGTATTTGTCATCTGATTGCTTGTTAAGGACAAAAGTTATAAATCACAGAATGACAGAATACTAAAAACTAAAGGTACTTAAGTATTCTAAAAAACCCTTTCTTTTCATGTGCTGGAAAACTGCATATCTACACATCAAGATGATGTTACTGATGAGCCAATGACAACCCGCGCAGTATGACAAAAAGTTGATCTTAAATCATCAAGTAGATAAAATTAAACAAGATAGTATGCAACACATATCAAAAGTAGCGGACAAAGCAGCTTACGAATAACCTAAAATGCTTTTGCAAGGTTTATGCAACAAACATGCTGCATGCAAATAATTTGGCAAACAGATAACAGTTTTACAAAAAGAAAATAACGACTATGATTGAAAGGATACAATTTGAGCAATACAGGTTGTGATGATTGCCAATAAAGATAGTACAGATCCCACAGCATTGAGTTGTAGATCAGTCACAGTAGCGACACCAACACCAAGAAGTAGTACACTAAGGGAGAGCTTGATATTCTGGCTGCAGAGTCAGCCAGTAAACAAATTAGATGACATATTATCGAGCTGCATAAAACACATGACGTATGGTATACAAACCTAAACTTCTTCCTGAAGAAAAGGGTCTCCAATATTACAGTACAAGGAATAATGGCCAGCTTTGTCATCTGGGCATAAAGAGTATTTCAACATGAGATTGGTGGATTGATTAGCGTAGGTTGAAGTCACATGATGAACCGAATTAAACTGAAAGACTCTTCCTAAGATGTTGCTCGCATAGAGACATACATCAGATAAAAGAGGCTTCACAATTTTAAAGCAGGAGCAACCATCGCTCGCCCAGATAAAGAACTAGTCCCACGATGACTTAGCAGTGAGCAAGAATAATGTATACCTGGTAGAAACCAACAGAGTTAAAACCTAGACTCAAGTTGAGAAGCCCAATTGAGATGCCATTTAGCACTCCGAATCCCATCACTGTCCTTGCATCGAAAGCTTTGTGCTCAAATAGCTTCAAACATAAAGCCACATGGAGTGAACAAAATGTGACCAGGAGATGCCAACTTGTCAAAGTAGTGGCTGCAAAACAAATAACAAATTTAAGTAACTGGAAGAAAAAATAGCCTGTCACTGCACTTTGTGGCCAGAGTGTTACATGGTAATCAATGGTAACACCTTGGAGATGTACATTAACATGATTAGATTACAAGACTAGATCGAATTAACATGTAATTGCAAAAATATAAAATGTATTGCTTCTAAATAGACCACCTGCTATCATTTATGCTCACTCTCCTTTTCCATGGCATTTGCTTTCCTGCAAGTTACCCTTATCATTTAAGCTGGGAGTTCATCAATTTTTCAGTAAATATATTCCAACTAGCATAATCATATTTACTTCGCGGACCCCTCAACGCACAGACTGATTCGCACATGTGACACAACACCAAACAATTGCCAAACACCAGTTAAGCAAGTACACACTATGCGGCACCAATTCACACTGGTCCGTGGACAAACTTGCACCAAACCTTGACCTCATATCCAAACAAACATCATACAAGCAAAACATGGAGCAGAAGCATCCAAGGACCAAAAAGTAGCTGACTAGCAGCGAGTAGAGCATCGCAGCCAAGATTGGATCTCATACCAAAGTTGAAGCCGAGGGAGCTCATGAGGGCCTTGTTGCAGATGACGATGGAGACCGAGGATACCACCGAGAGGCTCAGCGCCCCCACCGTCCCCAGCTGGAACTTCTCCCCGCCCAACACCATCTCCACCGGTGCACCAAGAAACAATCAAAGGGGGAGAACCAAAAACTTCCCGGCCGCGACCACCAAACCACGCCGCTGAACAGCACCTGCGCAACCAGAAAGATCACATTTCGATAGAGATAGCGCTGCAAAAGCACCAAGAAGCAGCCAAGAGCTGGGCTTTCCCGATAAAAACTATACCTCTTTGCTCCCACGAACTGAATTCGGGCAAGGGAAGCTGGATCTGGGTGACAAGCGCGTGAATCTGAGCGCCGAACTGGAAATGGCGCGGGATCTAGGGACCGAGCAAAAGCAGGACGTGCCGGATCGGCTGGGCTTGGCTTCGCGGCTGCTTGTGCTGCTGCGCCCTTCGCCTGCCTCCTCCCCTCACCTGCTCACCGGAGACGGAGACAGCGGCGTTTTATACCAAAGATATTGCTGTATGGTCGTTTCGGGTTTGGTAGGGCTGAGGGACTGATATGTAGTTGCCAATTTCTCCATGGCCGCATTAGTTAATGTTAGAACGTTTTCGGACACATTTGGTTCGTGCGCACGTGGTTAATTTGATATATAGACGGACTTTTGCATTTGCTAATTATTTTGTTGGGTGCTTGTTAACACTGGTGGACTCAAATCTGAGTTCGATAAATTTATTCATTTTGAAAAGGAGCTAAATTCAATGTGGTTTCCAATTTTGGTAGTGTAGGCCCTTTTTGGTATGTTTTCGTGAGATGATGAAATCTTAAGATGATATGAGAGACTTTGTAGTTTGAATTTGATTTAGGATAGCATGGACCTTTTGGGAAGCTTTAAGATATTTCCCTGATAACCTCAAAGATTTTGCACCTTAAGACCCCAAATGTATGGTAATGGAAGAATTGGGGCACTAAAGAAAACAACCATTACCATTAGTATAGCATGCCGTTAGTTGCGCAACAAAGTGTAAAAGAATCAAAACGCAAGTTAGAGACCTCTCAAAGATATCTTTGACAACAAGCATCGCGTGACAATTTCGTTATAACCATTTATTCCAGAAACAAGCCATACGGGAAACGTTCCTAAAGCTAAAGGATTCCTATAAATAATCTTTCAAATAGCCAAAGGATCCTTCAATTTCGAGAAAACACCCGTCAAACACATGCATAATAATCATTTGCCTCATACAACTTGCTAGACCATCTCTTATGGGCTAGTTATGATGTTTTCTATGTGTATGGAGGCCATGATTTCCTTTTTGGCAATATTATATAGCAGATGCTATCTGCAAGTTATTTTACGGTTCACTCTAGTGTCCATCTTGTTACGAGTACATGTTGTCAGTCCCTGAATTTTATATAAATCGCAGCTAGCCCCTACAGTTTGGCCTCAAAGTTGTGGTCTAAGCGAATAGTGACGCGTCACTTCTATTGGCACATCAGTTTGACCAAGGTAAAAATAAAAAATCCAGTGCAGACCTACTTCATCGGCTGCATGACACTGTCCTACTCAATGCTGGGACTGAATTTGTATGAGTACCATTAACAGTTTACACTTCTGCTGATGAAATTTACCAGCTCAAATCCTGGGACTGAAGCACTTAGTGAACCAGTCAAAAGCGGAAAAGCCCTTCTGTGCAAGAAAAAGTTGCAACATTTTCACTCATACTGTTGATGCCTTGATGGGGCACGGACAGAAGGGTGTCCTTGCTGCTCCCCTCTTTTTCCCACGGCACAGTCAATCGCCGTCAAGAAATTCAGTGGTCAAGGCTCTGACAGCTAATTGCACTGGAATCTTGCATGTTTGCGGGAATCTCCACGCAGCGATCCGTACGAGAGTGCCATCGAGCTATGAATGCAGTGTTTGGTGTTCCTACCAAAATGAAGAGTGATCTTTGGCTCCGGAATGAAATGATGCGCAGGGACCGGTGCTCGAATGCTGACATTTTAGCTGAAAACTTGATTGCAATCTCGTTCACGACTAGCAAACTTACCGTGAAATTTCTTGTATTCGAAAACAGTTATAGGTGAAAGGTCGAAAAAGATCGTCACGTCGTAACTGGAATTTTGATGAAAAGCGATAATCCTACGGCTACATGTACAGCTGCTACGGCTAACAGAAACGTAGTCCTTCCATTCTTATATTCATGTCCTACCACCTTTTTCATTTTAAAATTATTAGGTCCACATTTCGCAAGCACCAACACAAAAATAGATTAGCACACTAAATAATCATTCCAGACGACGTACGTACGGCTCCATTTTTTTCCCATATCAGAAACAGTGACCAACCAACACAACAGAAAACAACACGACCCAAAAGCAGAAAACGAAAATCGAAGCACACAAATGAACGAAGCACAGGGGCGCCACACTGAGCACTGCCTGGCATGATCCTGTTTCCGGCTGCGTTGCTTGGAAACAAAGCGTTTCGGTTTTTCCTTGGTCCGTCCGTGTTGTTAGGCCGTGCGGATAAGGAAGGGGCAAGCGTTTGTTTCGGTTTTTCCTTGGTCCGTCCGTGTTGTTAGGCCGTGCGGATAAGGAAGGGGCAAGCGTTAGGTGGCACGCCATTGTCGTGGCACGAACCGGATCACTTTGGGATTATTACCAGCTACTAGTGCTTAATAATTAATCAAACGGCATGAAGCCAAGCCCAGTTGGCCGTTGGGTTGGGATGGCCGGCCTCCACCTTCTTCTTCTCCTCTGTTACAGGAAAAAGGTGATCGCGTTCCATCCATCGGAGCCGAACCCACCGACACTTCCGTCGACAAGATGCCGCCTGCTCATCTCACTGTTCCGAGTGGTTAGGAAGTTGATGACGGCATTGTGTGATCAGCTAAGCTGAACTCGATCGTGCTGCGAGTGTCGCTGATATGGATGGGGCGGTGAACATTAGCACAAAACCTTGGTGTTATATGATGGTGATTAGAGCTGGTCCCAGTCTTCAATGGTCTTATTCTTGCATCTCAACGAGCGATAGAGCTAGTAGCAGGGACCAGGAATTTTTTTAATATTTTAACCCTTTTTTAATTAATATTTTAATAATAACCCGGACGAAACTAAATTTGCAAATCTAGCCTATTTAGTCGCGCCATACTGATTGGCGTGACCGAAACTAAAGTCGCGTCAAACTGACCGGCGTGACCAGGTGCCACGCAAGCGTGAACTTCCACGTCAGATTTTGGTCACGCCAAATTGATTGGCGTGACTGAGCCGAGTCGCGCCATCTAGCTCGGCGTGACTGAAACTCCCGCGTGAAAAATCTGCCGTACCTCTAGCGGCCATGCCGCGCTTATCTCAAGGCCGAATCTGCGCAGCTCACTTTATCTGCCGATGTACAGGCCCACAACTGGTCACGAAAGAGCACAAGTAAAATATTGCTTCTTGTAACAGAGTGGACACATGCGCGAGTTAATGCAGCAGGGCATCTTCTCTACTCATTTGAAAATAGTTGTACTGGCCTTATTAATATTTACAACCCATTAGTACAATTTTATGCACACTCTGTTAAAATTTTATCTTCATACTTTTACAAGACAATGGGCTATAAAATGCACTAATGTAGTTATACATTTCGTTAATAAATTTTGTTTTCAATTTCGAAGCACTAATGTACTACTGTGGAAAATATTTACCAAAAATACCTCACGAGCCATGTATTTCGTCCCGGCTCTCCACAGGCAGTACGATCCACTGAAGAAGACATGTGCCAAGGCACTGAACAGAGGGCGCACAGCCTCCCGAGTCCCGACCCCCGCCCTGCCAAGATCCCACCCACGACCCGCTAACTAGCATTGTCAGTATGAAACATCGACATATATCACTACATTTTTGAAAATAAACTTGCAAGTTGGAAACAATTGGATGATTTTCGATGAAACCAAAAATCCTCGATAGTCCAGCAAAAATCCTCGATATTTTACCAAAAATGCTGGACTATCGAGGATTTTTGGTTTCATCGAAAATCATCCAATTGTTTCAGTTGCAAGTTTATTTTCAAAAATGTAGTGATATATGTCGATGTTTTCATACTGACAATGCTAGTTAGCGGGTCGTGGGTGGAATCTTGCAGGGCGGGGGTCGGGACTCGGGAGGCTGTGCGCCCTCTGTTCAGTGCCTTGGCACATGTCTTCTTCTGTGGATCGTACCGCCTGTGGAGAGCCAGGACGAAATACATGGCTCGTGAGGTATTTTTGGTAAATATTTTCCACAGTAGTACATTAGTGCTTCGAAAATTGAAAACAAAATTTATTAACGAAATGTATAACTACATTAGTGCATTTTATAGCCCATTGTCTTGTAAAAGTATGAAGATAAAATTTTAACAGAGTGTGCATAAAATTGTACTAATGGGTTGTAAATATTAATAAGGCCAGTACAACTATTTTCAAATGAGTAGAGAAGATGCCCTGCTGCATTAACTCGCGCCTGTGTCCACTCTGTTACAAGAAGCAATATTTTACTTGCAAGTAGTAGGTGCTCTTTCGTGACCAGTTGTGGGCCTGTACATCGGCAGATAAAGTGAGCTGCGCAGATTCGGCCTTGAGATAAGCGCGGCATGGCTGCTAGAGGTACGGCAGATTTTTCTCGCGAGAGTTTCAGTCACGCCGAGCTAGATGGCGCGACTCAAACCTCAGTCACGCCAATCAATTTAGCGTGACCAAAATCTGACGTGGAAGTTCACGCTTGCGTGGCACCTAGTCACGCCGGTCAGTTTGGCGCGACTTTAGTTTCGGTCACGCCAATCAGTATGGCGCGACTAAATAGGCTAGATTTGCAAATTTAGTTTCGTCCAGGTTATTATTAAAATATTAATTAAAAAAGGGTTAAAATATTAAAAAAATTCCAGGGACCAGCTAGGTATGAATGCAGCAGCGACACACCATCAGGTGCCAGCACTAGGGTTTAAGCTCGAAATGGACAGCCGGTGGTGAGATTTATGGCCACCACCGTCCTTATTTCCCCAACACAAAAGTCCATGTGCTTGTACACAGAGTTTACCTGGAGTAGATGTCGAACTGGCAGTCTCTATGTTTGATTAACAGAGCAGCACGGAGATTTTGCACCTGAATTGAAGAAGGATCCGAGACATCTCTGCCACGACTACATACCAAGATGAATCGGTGAAAAGACAGAATAACTTTTTGACAAAAGATGACGTGCATCAAGGCGATGATATCGTTCATCATGTGGACTAGTTGACCCCTGCCCATCCGGCAACCAATCGGATCAACAAAGTGCGGAAAAGAGTCGTACAATAATGCGGTGGCTTCTTCAGAGTTCAGACATGGGTTCAACAGGGCATGGGGTCCTGCGTTTTTCAACTCCTCGTTTCTGGCTGCCGACAGTGTGCTCCACAGGACTACGTGATCATGAATCTCACCACCGCAGCAGCAACGGCACCGCTCCTGCCTGCCCTGCTTTCATGTCCAGCTCAACCAAGTCAGAACTCTTGTGTCACTAGTCGTGTTCATTTCTCTCTACAGTAGTACTATTTGGTAGACTGGTTGTTCGTATAGTGTAGTCAGAAGTCTTGTGTCACTACTCACTAGTCATGTTCATTTCTCTCTACAGTATTTGGTAGACGCGTTGTCGTGTAGTGTACGCCCTCGCATTTGAGTTCACCTGAGAATTCAGTTATGCAGTCCAGGTACTACTAGCTTTGGAAGTGATAGCGTGGTTTTGAAAATACTACTAGGAGACTTGTGAGTAGAACAGATTGTAGAAGAGGTTTAAAGTGACAGAAACTTTGAAAGTTCTCGCAAAAAAAAAAAGAAGAAAGTTTGAAAGTCATTCTTCCTTTCCGGAAAAGAAAATACAGCTGGTGCGGCCCATCAGTGGGGAAATTGGGCCTATAAGAAATCTCCCGCCTGGGGCTAATCCTTTATGGGCCACAAAGGGCCCGTTCTGTGAGTGAGGCAGCCTATTCGTGCTGGGCTGCCTCATTCACAGGCCCAGCACGATCAAAGGCCCCTCCGGGCTGTGGGTCCTACCAAAAGGAACGAGCAGACTGACCGCCGCGCGGCCCGCGCCTCTCGACCGTTGCCACAGGAGGGCGAGGCACCAACCACCCACCCTGATGGCACCATCGTCGCCTTCGCCGCCGGCGGGGCCCCCGGCATGGTCGGTGGCCGTGCGCCTGCGGCACCGCGGCGGGCTGGAGATCCGCGCGTCCGCGGAGAACGTGCTCCCGGGGTGGGGCCGCGGCGGGGAGCGCCTGTCCCTGCTCCTCCGCCTCCGCCGCCGCCTCATCGTCGCCGTCACCTCGCAATGCGGCCCCCCGCGATCCGGCGACCGGGGCGCCTCCGCCTTGCTGCAAGATCCTCCGCTTCCTGCGGAGCAGGTGGGCGAGGTTGCCCCGGGTGCCACCCATTTGGCGGCGCAAGAAGCCGCCGGTGCCCGCCGCGCCGGGCGCCCGGTCGCAGGTGACCCAATCGCTTCTTGTTCTTTGCCGAGTTAATTCCTCTAACTCAAATACACCTGAAACTTCTTCCCCGCTTTATCTGCGTTGGCCGCAGCAGAATCGATCATCGACGCGGACGCTCCAGCGCGGCGCCCGGTGGACGCCGACGGGGCGGCAACGCTGCGGTTCGCCGCAGTCTTCGCCGTCGTCTCTTCTTCTTTAATCTCATAGTCGAGCAGTATGCTATGGCGTTGCTACCTCAAGGATGTCACATCGAAGCAGAGCAATTTAAAGCACATTAGAGCACTCGATTTGCCTGTTTCGTTCTTGCTTGCTGAAGCCCGAGATTCCGGCGTGCATATATCCTGCAGGCCGGGCGCTGGGGAGGAGGGTGCCGCGAACCGGTTGTGCATTGCGCATCGTGGAAGTGCTTCTTGGCGCAGTTCTTGGAGCCGCCGTCTCTCCGCGACTACCGGTGGCTGCTCCGGCTGCTAAAGCATCCCCTTCGGTGGCTCTTGACTTGAGCCCAGTAGGAATAGACGCTATTGTTTTCACCCACCATTGCACACGGATTCGATGGAACTGAAGGAGGAAGTGGCTGGGCACATGCACGCAAGGTCAGTTGCCGTTCGTGCTGCCGTGCACAAAAGGTGAATTACTGTTCAGATTGTGGTGTAGGCTGCTGTGGGTTAAAGTGTATATTTCAGAAGCACGGAGACCATTTGGGTTATAGAGTGGTGGTATCGACATCAGTTGATCTAAATTTGCGGTTTTCGCAATACTTGTTCAACAGCATCCTATGTGAGTGCTGTGTACCGCTAGAGTCCAGTCAGTATGAGTGCTGTACTGCTGAAGTTCAGAGTATAAAACCTGATGCAGTATGGCTACACAGCTTTCAATCCGACAGCTTTCAAGAACTGAACTTAATGTTCGCCTCAAGGTCCCCACTGCGTTCTCAAAAATAAAGTTGGCACTATAACATAAATAACCCTTCCAGAATTACTAAAAACCTACAAGTATCAATATTTCTACAGGAGTTCAATAAGACAATCTGGCCATGAAAATGTTCACTATTCACTACAAAACCAGTGGAGGAAATTAAACATTGATGTTCTGGAACAGACTATCATAGGCTGGGGTGCACTTACACAACCAGCATATAAACATGCAGGGACTGATTACATAGTTTGCTGTCATTTCCTCCTTTGATGATCACAGGTCGACTCAGGTAACATAGATGAATTTCTGATACAGTTCGTCAACCCTGATTTCATGATATACAGACCTCACTGCCATTTAGAACAATAGAAGACTAGAAAAAAGCCATTTTACCATTGCTTCATGTTTAGACACTTTTTGCAAGGATATGGGATCCATCCTCTGCCACCCTGAATCGCTTATCCTGCATAAAAGCCATGTGAAGTTTATTCTGCTGAGAGAGGTAGAGCAAGCAGAATATAATACAAATCAAGTTGCACATCAGCAAACTATTTTTGGGAATAGTTCATCTCATATCTGAAATTCTGAATGACACTTTTTTTCCCATTATATCTAAATGCGAACAATGAGGATTATTAATTATGACCTACTTGATCTAAGTTACCTTATCAAGCTTGTCCTTCATCGGTGTAGCCACCACTATCTTCTGAACGCAAAGCCGCCGGAGAACACGTTGTTCAAGCATAAACTGATACTGAACATCACTGTTGTTTGGTGACACGCTTGCTATTATTTTTCTCAATACCCACCTCTACAGATCAAAAAACATATTGTCAGATGCAAGTTACCCCATTTTTTTTAAAAAAAAATTGATGAAAGAGAGAGAGATAGGCGAAAATGAGAACAAACCTCCAAGAAAAGGAGACTGGAACACAGCATTTATTTCAGACTGTTCTCCAACATTGTGAATCTTATTTCTCAAATGCGATGGAGCTCCATAGTCAATACCAGGATCATCACTAGTAATGCACAACAAGAGAGACTCAGTAGTTATGAAACATACAACAATATAAAAAGAAAAACACTTAAGGTTCGTGCTACTTACAGCTTTTCTCTTGTTACAGGTCCAACATAAGCATGAGCTTGAAACAATTCTGCTGAGGTTTCCCCAAGACAGTTCAAGTTTGCTGGGATTTGTTTTGTTACTGCAGATGCATCCTTATGCACTTCAGGATAATTGGACACTTCTGAGCCATCGGAACATGTTTCAGTTCCACTCATCTCATTTCTGTGATCTGCAGAGAGTTGACATGTTTTTGCGAATGTCTTGTTGTCTGGTTTTGCTGACGCCTCAATCTTGCCATCAATCTTATCACTGTTTTCTCTAGCCAGAAGACCACTCAAATCTCCCTGAAAAGTTCCATTGCTAACATAGCTATCTCCCAGAATGTGTTCGGTTTTGATTCCTGAAAACTAAAACCAGGATTGGACCCATGCCTGAATGAATCCGTACCAGAAGGCTGCGAGCATGTGCTTTGTCGACCAACAGTTTGTCTTACAGAACTATCAGCTTTCTTTGCAGGAAAGATGTCTGTGTTTCGGTTGCTGAGAGTTGCAAAGTTATCTTCTTGCTTCTTGTCTAACTTTTGTCCAAAGAAACTATCCATATCAATATCAGTCTGAAGATCCTTGGCACGAAACGGTTTGGACGTTTCCATTTTATCACCAAATATATCTGAAACAGGATGCTGCATGTGAATGTCAGCTTCAAAAATGGCATTGTCAGGTCCATGAAAGGCAGAATGAACTTTTGAATCAGGTCTCTTTTCAGTTGTCTTCACAGTTTGATATGAGCTCTTATCAGGACCAGACTTGAAAGAAGGTTTATCCTCATGCATTTCAGTGCTTAGTCCGCTGCTACTCTTCAGATGGGAGGTGGGAGAACCCCAGCTGGAAAATTTCTCCTTAAGTGATAACGACAGCTTGGTTCTCTCATCTGCGCAGTAACCCTTTCCGGCCAATAGTCTGTTTCAAGTTTCTTCTGATCAGTTGTCCTTTTACGGTCCACCTTTTCTTGATTGTTAAATAGTGACATTCCATGAAGATGTGCATCCATGTTTGGAATATTTAGCTCATCCAAGCTCATATGAAACTCATCCTTCTTGTTCATCTCATTCTTTACTGAAGGTGATGGTTTCTTGCACGACATATCTTTCATTGCTTTGTAGCCAAAAGGGGGAAAAATCAAGATAAAGAATGAATACATGTAACCCCTATCCTACTATGAACATTAATGTAAAGTGTACAGTATTGCTCAAGATAAAAGCAGAGGTGAGAATAAAAATGACTGACCTGCAGCAGATGAGCATGATTCTTCACTGCAAATAATTTTGAAAGGATCAGCAAGAATACTCCTAATAACTTTGAGCAAGAACATTCAGGAGGAACATAAACATAATCAGAGTCAGACACAGTTAAAGTTGAATCTTCATTACCTTATTGGGCTCCTCCTTTTCTCTGAATCATCTCCCGTGTCAAAAGCCCAAGCAGAAGGGCCAAAAGTGCTATTTGAGTTGGATATTTTCTTACTTGTTGGGTGCCTGAACAGAATGACAGATGTCAGAATTATTGTACCAATATGATATATTCAAGGCTTTATTCTGCTTACCTTTGCCACTTGAAAAGTTCAGGACACTTATCACCATCCATCGATGAATGATCAGAAAAGAGGTCATGTGACGATGGAATTCCTTCAACGAAAATTGAAATTAAGAAACATAAAAAGCTCAAAAGCAGTAAACTAATGACATGTAGTAACAGTATGGAATTTATACAATGCAAGCATTCCGCTAGGCTAATTTAGTATCACAAAGTAAGAGAAAAACAAAGAGAGCACATCATGACTTTCAATTATCTAGAGATATCAGAAGAAAGCAGAACAACATGAATCCTGAACGCTGGTTCACAAAAATAAAATAAATTTGAGGAATAGTTTTACAAGTTTTCATTAACAATGCACAGATAAATAAGTTCCCAACCAATGTTTGCACCATGTACCACAAGTTTAAAGCATGTCATTGGTGTCACAAGAAAAGCAGGACTGCATGAATGAATACCACCATCTTAGAAGCCTACATCAATCATACTAGGTGAACTTGTTGCTGATGAACCAAGAAAAGGTAAAGCAAATTTCCAATAAGCTGTGCAACTTGCTAGATGTGCAATGCTCTGCTAGAGTACTACCATTGAAAGTATGGAAATGGGACCACTTCTGTATCATAGTATAAGTGCACCTTGATAGAAATCAATTGGCAAAGTTGGGGGGGAGGGGATGGAATGGCCACAGGTTTGTGAGGAATGGAAAACATAAAAGGTACACAAAATCCTAACCTGCATTGTCAAATCTTGTGCTGGATCTTGTTTGGTTTCTGCATAGAGAGACTGAATTATTTGTAGCCAATAAAACATTTCAGGCTTATTAGTCAAACCTAAATCTATGTGGAGGAGTAACCTTCGCTCAGGAGAGTATCTATCCTTGGATCCATAGTCAACTGTATCAAAATGTTCCTCTCTTGAAGTAGGAAACGATCCTTTGAATTAAATTGATCTATCCTCCACAGTCCATCAGAATTTTCATCAGCAAGACTGCCATCTGATCTTCTGCGCTTAGCTGTTCAGAACAGAAAAGCAGAAAAGTGAACATATGGTATAATATTTTCTTAGCCACAGAATCTAGTGGTCACTCGTGAGTCGTGAGACTCAGTAATAAGGTGACACAGCACAACTTACATTGCAAATCTTTTTCTGCTCTAGGTTCATAAAACATGTCTTCATCCTCAAAATAGAGGTCAGCATTATGGTTGTTAAAGGAATCTGGAAAATAGCAGTTAAACTGCTTCCTCCTTACATGGTCTGATTCATCTAAAATTTCACCGATTTTGTCTGGCGGTCTTCGCTCGTTCAGCATATTGATACTATTCATAGAATCCTGTAAAAGATGATATAAAAATACTTTACATTCTTAAGTAAAACAGTAAACGGAATTAACAAACTAGCCATTATCGTAATCTGTCATGTGATCAGATAAACACTGAACATATAAGCCGTATAAGGAGAATATTTCTCTAAGGAATTCACGGAATGAGTCTGGGTAAGTAAATTTTGCAAATTATTGAATCTATATGAAAGTACCAACTTTAAGTGCTACTACTGGATTCACCTTAAAAACCAAAATCACTGTTTTTTTAAAAAAATGTGATTTTAAAGAGCTTGGCATCTGAAAGTCTCACCATTGCCTTTGTGACATCAAAGGGAATAGACCGCTTTGCTTTATGTGTGAACCGCATGGCCTTTGGAGGCAAAGGTAAATCCCTGCATCGCAACATTTAATTGCAATTTAGTTTAGATTTGGATGTAGCATAGAGCCTGTTTAAAAGGTACAAATATGACTGATATCACATTTGAGGAGAGAATGGAGCTTTTGATTACCATGTGCTTTAGCTATCGCCAATTGAAAAAATTGGGTAAATAAATTAAAAGCTGTCCTGTGATTGTAACACTTTTAGCGCCTATGCATACTACGTTTCAAGAAGTCTCGACTAACTTTTCAGAAATACCCACAATAGAATATATGGCGGAAATATTCATATGGTACAGAAATAACCAAAACTTATCATTGAACCTTTTTGTGTGTCTCGGTGTATGGGGAGGTGTTTCCATCTTGATATGTCCAAGGCCTGAAACAGACATATGGATGCCTACTGAACCATTGTGGTATGTCATCAAAGATACAAACGGAAGGGAACTAAGTTTGATCAGGGACAATAATAACAATAGGTGGACTGCAGAACTTACAACAGAACATATTTGCTATTTATCTCTACACATTTTTTTTTAAAAAAGAAGACTTTAAGATGCAGTTTATCTGCAAGTCAATCCGGAAAATACTCATAACAATACTCCTGTAGTATGAAAATTTTAAAAGTTCACAAAATGCAGTTCAACTGTGAAGTGGTCTGCAAGTCCGCACAATATTTCTTCCAGTTAGAACAGTCAAAGTGTTAAACATCTCAACTTGTGCAAAACGGCTTCCAGTAAGAAACAATTCAAAATCCTTAGTAGAGCATATGGAAAAAGAAATCAAATAATGATTAAGCACTCAATTCTCTCAAAACAAGCACCTTTAACAGAAAATGAAACATGAGCTTCACGGGCAGGTCGTGCAGTAGATTTATTCTTTGATCCCTCGTAACATGCCAAATCAATAAGTGAAATTTCTGCAAGGATAGACATGTCAAATTCTAGTCATATCTGAGTTTCTAATGTATAGACAGGTGATCTGTCAAATTACAGCTATACACTTTATGATTGTATATCCATTCCTTAATAACACAACTTTGTACATTGTAGCTGTTCCTTTGACCTAGCGTTGAAAGAAATAACCAAGCATCGTTAACCAAACTGAGCATCTCTATTAGGTCACTATTTTGGCGATTTTCCCTTTTTAGATAGTTTGGCAAAGACTTGAAAAACGACTCAGTCGCCAGGCACATTATTTGAAGTTTATCAGAAATGATTAGTAAAAGTAAAGGATACATCACCGCTATCGAGTCCGAGATTATGAATTTGCCGCTTGGTGCTATAGTTTGTGGATGGAGATATTTTACAACCAAGTTGTTCATGAGAGTTGACAGCTGCTGCAACATCTTGATGACCAAATGATGATGACAATCTGCCAATGTACAAAGATTGACATCTCACAAAAAATAAAAAGACAAATACAGGCACACTCTTACAAACTCTGGAGATACTGACCTTGGCAGAGAACCTGCAGAATAGAAGAAGCCAAAATAATTTCTGATAAACTTCAAAGAATACTTCAAACTTAGATTCAGAAACTAATAGCATAACCTTAATGAGTTTCATTGACTGATGTATAGAAAATCGCAACTCACCTGCTTCATTTGTGTTGCTATTGCATAAAGAAGTAATCTTCTTTAGTGCCTCTGTCGGGGAAGCGTCTGAAAGAGTGAAACTCAATTGTGGAATAGGACCTTCTGCATCTGAAATGATAAAATGATCATACTGAGATAATTCAATAGGTTATTAAAGCCTTAAAGGCAGAATAGACAGTCAGGTATATTAATAAACATGAAACATGAATGATGCGAGACTACTCCATGGTGCCAAATGAAATTATTCACAGGAAGTGCATTGCAAAACCAGAGGTCTGTCTAATCAACTCATATGTGCATTTTATTCTAACAGAGTAGCCAATGGAACATTCTTGAAAATTCCATCCGCGGATACAGAATGGTTGATTTTTTCACGTGGTGCGAAATTAAAGAGATTATGAGCAGGTAAAAATATTAACCACAGAAAATAAAGTTGTTCGTTGAGACATTAAAAATCAAAACATATAGGAAACTGACCTGCATGTTCATTAGGAGGATGATTATTTGGAGTTGCCAGATTGTTGATGTTTAGAACATCAAGTGATCGAGGCTCCTTGTCATGGGAAGCTTGACCTCCTACTGCATCATTCTGGTTCTGTTGCTGTTGTCGCTTCTTTTGTTCGAAGTATTGCCTTTGTCTGCCAAGCATTTGATTTGAACACGGATGGCACACTCAGTTATATCAGCACAAGACAAATGAATACCACCACCGTATACACAATTTAGACAAACTGAAATCAGCAGATTACCTGCTCTGTGTTGACTTCCTGGACTGCTCATTTCAGGGCCGAACAAGTAGAGCGCAATGCCATCCAAATGTAACAAATGTTAGAACCACGTTACAATATGTTAAAGCACAGCTATATGATATGATTATTCTGCTGTTAAAATTCTAACTGTCAACCACCGTTGCAGAAGCGAAGCACAAAACAGGCAAATCTGTTAAATGCCAGGATTAAGTGCGGAGCAATTCAAACCGAAGGAGATTAAGGCGAGGATGCGGATACTCACAGCATACACCTTTCTCCTGAGCCGCCCATCCATTGCAGCATTATGAGCAAGCAACGCACAATCTCCCAACTACGAAATCAAAAATGAGCAACAACGTCAGAACACAGTTCTCAGCAATAAGAGCATCTCCAACAATAGCCCCCAAAGGGAAACTGAGAGCTGCCCCCATTTCCTAAGGCCCCCAAATAGGCCACAACTCCTGCAACAGCCCCCATTTCTCATCCCCTCTACTTTTTTCCTCTCTTCTATTTGTCTTCTATTTCAACATATATGTTTATTCTAACACCATAATAATTTGAACATGAATATTTCCAGCATATATAATTGAACCATATTCCAACCCATTCAAACAGCATAATTCAAAATCAAGCATGTACAAATCATTGTTACAGAATGTATATTTCAACATGAATAATTCAAAGCTACGGCATTATCAAATAGGCAACTAGTTAGATAACATGTAACAGCACCGAACATACGTCAAAATCAATTCAAATTACCATGAGCATGTTGCAAGTATTTGTGAAAAATGAATTCTACAACATTGCAAGTAATGGAATATAATATACATCAAAATCCTTTCCGAATTTTACTTTAAAGCCAAGTAAGCAAGTAATCATCAGCAGCGGCGGCGGCGGGCGAGCAGGACGGTAGCAGCAAGCAAGCAGGCGTAGCACAAGAGGCGAGCTGCACAAGACAAGCCGCCTCCCGAACGAGCTCGCGAGGAGGCGAGGGCACGCGGTGCGCCCTCCCGCAAGCGCGCGACCAGGCCGGCGGGGGGACGCCGAGCGCGCGTGCGGGCGTCCGGGGGGCACGGGCTCGCCGACAGCCGCGTCGTGAAGGGGAAGGAGAAGGGAGGATGGCGTACCTGTGGGCCGCGTTGGGAATGCTCAGATCCGGTCGCGACGGAGGGGAGGGAGGCGAGGGGGGCGGCGCTCGACGCGGTGGGAGGCCCGACGGCGTCAGACGGAGGCGGGGAGCGCGGGACGGAGGTGAGCCGGGCGCGCGGGGGAGGAAGCGGGGGCGGCGAAGGCGGTGGAGGATGGCGACGAGAGAAGCGTCGGGTGATCGGTGTCCTCCGGTGGAAGGCTGCGGCCTACGGGCTCGGCGACGCGAACGCGGGCGTGGGGAAGAGGAGAACGAGTGATGCGTCGAGGTTTTGCCGGGTCTGTTGTGTAGCCCCCCGGATTCAAAATTTGAGTATTTCTGAGGGATAATAGAAATTATGACTGGGAATATTTTTTAATAAACGTAATATTGGAATCCTTGCATAAATGCCTACGGGTCTGCAAAAATTTTGATGCAAGAATGGAGTTTTGTCTGAAAAGTGGTGACATTTAACAACCTTGTAACTAGTATACTCACAGTTCCAGACACGTAGTTTGTAGGGTGATTTGCTCTTAATTTCCCCCGAGTAGCCAAAAAAGAAGCAGCAATGCCGATCTCTAGCACTCAAGACATTCGCGTACACTTGCTTTGCAGTCTCATCATCCTGGCTTTGCCGTGCTTAAAGATGATCTCAGCACAACTGGAGCAGCAGCCAATCGACTGACACACACATGTGCCACGAGGGAGGAATCTGAATTCTGAGATGAAACTCAATTGGCAACGCCGCATCACCCCGTTCCCGCCTGTGCAGCAGGCTGAGCAAAGCAGCCGGAGTAGATGTCAAGCACCTTCTTCAAGTCCGCGGCGCTGGCAGTCCACACGTGTCCCGGCAACGCCTGAGGTAAGCCGCCGGCCACCTCCTCGCACCTCTCCTCCACCAGCGCCGCCTCCCGGAGCTTCCCTTCCCGCCACAGGCTCTTGACCAGCAGCGCCTTGGTGGGCGCGTCGGGAGCGATCCCGGCGGCGCGCATTTCGTCGAACACCCTCAGCGCGAGCGCCGCGCGCTCCCGCTTGCAGTACGCCCTGACCAGCACGCTGTACATGTACCCGTCGGGCTGCAGCTCGCACTGCCGCACCAGGCCCAGCAGCCTGTGCACGCCCTTGAGGTCGCCGGCGCCGGCCAGGTGCTCCATCAGGCCGGAGAAGGTCTGCAGGTCCGGGAGCACGTCCCGCGCCATCATCTCCTCGAGCAGCTCCATGGCGTCGAGCCCCCTCCTGCACTTCGCCATCGTCCGCAGCAGCGACGAGCAGAGGAGCGCGAGGTTGGGGCGCGACACGGGCCCGCAGATGGACTCGGCGTCGCGGAACACCCTGGTCGCCGCGTCGGCCTTCTTGGAGAGGCCGTAGAAGTCGATGAGCAGCCGCACGGTGGCGAACGGGAGGAGGATGCCGTCGGAGCGCACCTTGGCCAGCAGGCGCTCCACCAGCTCGACGTGCCCGGCGCGGGCGAGGATGGCCACCATCCTCGCCACCGTGTGGCGGTCGTGCGTGAACCCGCCGGGCCGGCACGCCACCCAGCAGAAGAACTCCCACGCCGTGTCGGGCTTCTTGAACGCACGCAGGAGCTTGCAAACCAGCCGCGGCGTCCAGACGAGCCCGGCGGCCTCCAGGTCGGCCACCTCCAGCGCGTCCCAGCCGTCCAACGCCCTGGCGAGCTCGCGGGGATCCAGCCATGGCTTCAGGGTCTGCTTTTCTATGTTGCCTCGGTCCTTGTTGTCATTATTGACCTCGCCGTCGTCGTCCTCCTCCTCGCTGTCTCCCTCGCCCTCGACGT
This sequence comes from Eragrostis nindensis, assembly GCA_012490785.1. Taxonomy (NCBI): domain Eukaryota; kingdom Viridiplantae; phylum Streptophyta; class Magnoliopsida; order Poales; family Poaceae; genus Eragrostis; species Eragrostis nindensis. The sequence continues at coordinate 156 of JAAXCT010003141.1, read as the reverse complement.
CGTCCACGGCGTACCCGATTCTTGCGTTGGGTGAAAGCTCCTCGATGAAATCTTCAGTGCCATCAATGTGCCCTGCTCCCGCATGGCAGCGGTGGCGGCGGCTCGCATCTGCGTCCGGGCATGAAGCCGTCACGGCCGCCATTTCCCTGACGAGCC